>BGPR01000536.1:0-53471 GCA_013235015.1 Araneus ventricosus
TCATAATTCAATGAAAAAACAAACTAATTCTGTTATAACTCCTATTTGATATTAAATCATCATAAAAGCAGGAAGTAGTGTGGATATTAACTTGTAGACAGATAAAAATAAATTTACGATCTTGTAAGCTATCTGAATCTCTTGGAAATATAGCCACATCCCGGTTCTTCTTCCACATCTGAGTGTGATTATACTATAGATTTTCATCTCAAGAACTATCATCTAATTTAACTACCAAAAGAAACGCGATTCTGATCATATAGTCCAGTCAACGAAGGTCCAAAATGCGGGGTGAAAAAACATTAACTCATATAATTTTGAAAATTGGTACATATGTTCGTGAGGGGGCTTATTATGAACATACTAAAAGTCCCCGTTCCTGGAGGATGAGTTCGCGGTGCCATCTTGGATTTCATCCTTTTTTTTTTTTTTTTTTTTTAGTTTTTCCTGAATATCTCGAAAAATATTCAGTTTTCAAATTACAATTGATTAAACAAATTAAAGAGCATAAAATTCCCTACAAACTTTACTTTTATTTTTCTTCCAGCTTTAATAGTTTCCCAGATAATGGGTCTCAAATGTTGCAGCCATCTTTGATTTCATCTCCCTTTTTACTTTCTCGTATACGAAGTATACAAAGCGAAAGTATTGTAATCGTCAAAAAATTCGAACTCGAGATTTTGATGAATCTCCACGTTTTAGACCTCCCTGAGTCCGAAAAACACAATTTTGGAATTATGTCTGTCTGTCTGTGAACACGATAACTCGAAAACTATTAGAGCTACGGGGATGAAATTTGGTATGTGGTCTTTAAACATAATTTGTAGGTTTCTATCAACTTTTGGACAAAATCCGTCAACGGGAAGTCTGTCTGTCTGTATGTTCGAGGTCATGTGAACGCTATAAATCAAAAACTTGAAAAGCCAGATGGATAAAATTTGGCACACAGTTTTATCGTCATGAATGTAGGTCCGTATAAAATTTTGGGCCAAATCCGTCAACGGGCTGACTGTCTGTCGGTCTGTATAATAGCATACTTGTTCTACTCCATGCGCATGCGTAAATGCCTGCGCAAAGAAGGGATACTCCGAAACTTGGCAGTTTGCCAAAAACCAATTCTGGCGGCGAGATTTTGTAAGGACGCAAACATTTAGGGCGTCTCGTTTTACTTGCGTATTGAAAGCAATCTCTGCGTATGCGCAAGCTATTCTGTTTTCTTCTCCGCACGCGGTCGCATTGCTAGAGTTTGATAAAAATAAATAAATAATGCGAATTTTTAATACATACGTATCTTTTTGAATATGATTCTTCACCTCAATATTTTACTATCACTATAATCAACAATGAAAAACCTTCCGATAGTCATTGCATTCTGTGTTACAGTTGGTTCGAACTTTTTATCAACGCAGGGGGAAGGGAAATGACAAATATTTGAAAAGTATACGAGAAAGTTTAGGGGAGGCCACTCCCGCTGGTTTAGTTTCTCTTGAATATCTCGAAATTTATTCCATTTTCAAATTACAACGTAAAATTCCCTACAAACACATGCTTTTATTTTTGTTTTAGCTTTAATAGTTTCCGAGATAATAGATTTAAAAATTTGCCGTCATCTTGGATTTTATCCCCCTTTTTTTAGTTTTTTTTTTTAATATTCAGTTTTCGAAAACTATTTGAATTTCAAATTACATTAAATACAACAAATTAATGATCGAAAAATTCTCAACCAATACATGCTTTTATTTATTTTCTAGTTTTAATAGTTTCAGTGATATTTAAGAAAAACTTAAAGGGGGGGGGGATAAAATCCAAGATGGTTGCAAATTTTGAAATCCATTATCTCGGAAACTATTAAAGCTAAAACAAAAATAAAAGCATGCGTTTGTAGGGAATTTTGCGCTCTTTAATTTGCTGACTACATGTTATTTAAAAATTGAATAGATTTCGAGATATTCAAGAGAAACTAAAAAAAGGGGCATGAAATCCAAGATGGCAGCAACCTTTGAGACCCATTATCTGGAAAAAAATTAAAGCTGGAAGAAAAATATAAGCATGTATTTGTAGGAAATTTTACGCTCTTTAATTTGTTAAATCAATTGTAATTTGAAAACTCAATAGTTTTCGAGATATTCTGGAAAAACTAAAAAAGGGGGATGAAATCCAAGATGGCGTCATGATCTTACCCCCCCCCAGGACCGGAGACTTTTAGTATGTTTATCAGAAGCCCCTAACGAACATATGTACCAATTTTCAAAACTATATGATTTAATGTTTTTTTTCAAACCCTTCGTTGACTGAACTAATAGCCGAAATTTCGGTCCCTCGGAAATTTAAATGTAAACACCTCGCCCCCTGGCGAGGTTTTTACATGAACACGGATGGGATTCGTTTTTGACTGTCAGTAAATGACTGATTCTCATTGGTTGCCAACGGTGTTTCATTCTATTTATGAAAAAAGATCGGCGAATTGTTGCCTGCAATAAGAATTATCAAAATAAAAAAATTCCAGGTTTAGATTAAATTTCCCTGACTTTTCCCTGTTTTTTCCCGGTCTCCCGAAATTCCCTGACTATTCCCGGTTTCCCGGTCGGGTGGCCACCCTGTATATTGTTACGTTAGTCACAAAGTTACAAATTTAATTTAATTTGGTTAAATCATTATCTTTTAAAATAATTTCTGCATGGATATGTTATACTGACTAGTGTTACATAAAATATAAGGATAAAAGATTTCATCAGAGATTATTTAAGAGTATTTTGTCATATTATAGCTTGCTAAAATCTTTAAAAAGTTACGTTAGTCACAATGGAATGACCCAAATACGGAATCGTGTCATACGTAAACACCGACAAGTAAAATAAGAATGGGTGGGAATTATTTGCACTTTAATTTGGATCAAATTCACTTTGATAAAAATAATATGCACTCATAACAAATATATTGCACGCGAGAAGAAATTATTCCGCTATAATTAATTTTATTCAGCATGAAAAAAAATATTTGAACTTTGAACAAATATAATGAACTCAAGAAAAAATATTATCACTTGTATTAAATACTTTCCACTATAAAACGGATGTTTCCACGTTGAATAAACTAAATAAACGTAGTTTTTACTGTCGGCAACATTGCATTGGTTGGAGTATTGCCAATAGGGGGAATCATCCTTGTTTTGGGGGATTTATTACTTCAGAAGGGAAAAAGTCCGAGAATAAGCGAAAGCCGGAAATTTTTTTCGCCAAATTAGTAACACTGGTTGTTGATAATATGGCTGTCCGCCGTATTTTGCCGCAACTCGTGCGTCTGCAGCGTGCATCGTAGCTTCTCTACAGGGGTGCAGTGGAGACGGAACGCCGTTCTGGCAATGCTTATTTTGCGACTACATCACTGCTTCTAACCTCTTTTTTTGTATCTTTTCAAACTGAACTGAGGCCGCAGTGGCCTAGTGATAAGATGTTGACCTCGGAGCCGGAAGGCTCCAGGTTCGAAACCCTATTCCACTGAAGATCCGTCGTGCATAGGGCCTATTGCACGATAACTCATACTTAGGGGGACAGACGTCCTCCCACTGGTACGGTGCAGAAGTTTGGAGTGGGGGTGCCAGTTCAGGTGTCGTCCTCGAAATCTGACAGCGGTTCAAAATGACGAGATCCGTCCCAAATAGCCCTCGTGATACTTCGAAACGGGACGTTAATATAACTAAACTAAATTCAAACTGAACTTTACTACTTTTACCCTATTCATGCGATTGTCTTATATATTTTGTGACCTGGCAAATTAGTTGATTTAAATTATAAAAATTGTTGTAAATCTTAATAAAATAAAACATTTTTAGAGTATTTTTGCTTTAGAACAGAAGTCATATAAATGATAAGCGATTTACTGGAATTTATCTCGAAGTATTATTACGATAGTGATGAGGAAATAAATGAAAAAAAAAGTTTAAGGAACAGAAAAAACGAATCTGAATTAAATCTAAAAAATACGAAACAGCAGAATTAGTAATAAATTATATAAATAATTGGTGGTAAATAAAACGTGGAAGAAAATTACATCATACAATAGCTCAACTGGATGCAAAATCACTTATCGCTGTACAGCTTGTGAATATAGAAAGAATGAATGTCCTGCTGGAATATATTTGTTGTTCCATTCTGAAAGTTCTGTTGTTTCATTATATGAAGTACAGTAATCACGTGGATGGAAATCGAGGCATGGCCACGGTGGCAACAAAAAGGGTGCGCCAGATATATGAAGATGGAATCAGAAAACTGAATGCAATAATAGCTGCATTCCAAAATCGTAGTTTGAAAGAACCAGACAAATTTAAACTTAAAAATATTCTGGCAAAACTTAGACAAGAAACATTTGAACCACCAACTAACTGTATCTGTGAAAGATGTATTTAATTGGTGCAATGCCAAAATGAATGTTCCTGTTGAAGAAGATGCGCCGTTTGTGTTTAGTTTAGTTAACTTATATTAACGTAGCGTTTTGAAGCAAAACGAGCACTACTTTTGGACGGACCTACTAATTTTCAACAGCGGTCAGATGACGAGGACGATAACTGAGCACCCCCTCTCCAAACTTCCGCACCACACCAGCGGAAGAATAATTTAATTGTATGAAAGACTCATACTATGAAATAAATGAAACTGAGTAGAATCCAAACATTTTATTGGCCGATGCCAGCAATATAACAACTAATGGCTTCAAAACTTTTTTTGGACTTCCCTCCCGACGATTGATGTGCTATTTCCATGTAGTAAAAAATATTGATGGTAAACTGAGTGGCATTAATGACAAAGATGAAGAAAGAAATGATATTGAATGTCTTCATTTATGCTGTTATGACGATACCCTTAACATAGTTAGTGTATTATTTTTAAAGAAATGGAAGGAAAAAATTATGTGAATATCACAACATTCACAGAATACTTTAAATCGGATAGCTTACCAGAAATCGATATTGATATATAGGTGCTAGGAATTATTTTCCTATCACCAATAATGGATTAGAGGCAACCAATGCGGTGATAAAAAAAGGAACATACGTTTCGTGAGCGTCTTCCTGTTAGTCAGTTCCTTGAAGTGTTTGAAAATGCGATTATGAAAAAATTGTCAATTGATCGTGATCCAGTTAACCCGAATTACAAACCATTTTAGATGAAACCACATGTAAAGTGGTTTGCATGTCCCCACAAAGATTTGTATAAAACCAAATCAGTGGGCAAAATTAGACGTCAAAATTTTAGAAGAAAGAAACGAAAACCAATCTGCGTTTTATTTACCATCTTTACTGGCGAAACAGAATATAAATGCAGAAGTGGTCCATTCATATGAAAAGGCATGTCTCATATGGACCTCTTTTGGGGAATATAAAACTTAATACAATAACTGCGTATGGAAAGTGATAGTATCTGCCTCTGGCAGTAACGGTTCTGCTTCCACATACTCGTGTCCTATTTTTGAAAAAAATATATATATATTTGTAAACATATCTTAGGCATGTTAATATGTATTGACCAGAGAAATCGCCAATCGAAACTGCATGTTTACCTTCTGGGCACAACCGTAAGACAAGTCGGCCCACTCGAGCCAAGAATGCTCTTTTAATATAATAAGTATTGTTTAGTATTGTATTATTTTTTACTATATCTTTATTCTCAATTATGGTTGTTTATTTTGTGCCAAAAGTAACTTTTACTCGTTTTTTATACATATTTTAAACCCTTTTTTTTTGTAAAAATCTTTTCTGTAATATCTATATTTTTATTTCCTTCTTTGAGTTAGCAATCTGCCCAATTTAAAGTTTTTGACACTATGCCAAAAAAATTGATTTTGAGTGCAAAGTTATCAATTTGTTCCATGTACAAAGTGCAAAGTATCAAATTTATAGTGCAAAGTATTCGAATTATAGTTCCATGAACCAAGTGTAAAGTATCAAATTTATAGTGTAAAGTATTAGAATTATAGTGCAATGTTTTCGAATTATAGTGCAAAGTTTTCGAATTAAAGTGCAATGTATTTGAATTATAGTTCCATGAATAAAGTGTAAATTATGAAATTTATAGTGCAAAGTATTCGAATTATAGTGCAAAGTATCCGAATTATAGTTCCATGTACCAAGTGCATACTATCTAAATTGAAGTGCAATTATATATTTCCCAATAAGTATTATCAACTAGGGGGATCTGCCCCCTGCTCGCTAAAGCTCGCCAACCACCAGGAGGATTGCAATGCAATCCTCCCGGGTTTGTTGCGCAAACCCTGCTCGCTTCGCCCCGCTACAATGAAGACACTGTGTGTCCTAGCACAGTTACTGTTATATATACTTTATATATTATTTATATATATGAATCAGATTTATTTGCTTCTGATGCTTTAACTTAAATCAGAACAGAACAAAATTTGTTAGTCTCGAAAAAGATATTTTTCTTCAAATAAAACTCACAAAGAAAATTATAAAAGCGCATGAAAAAAACTAATAAATAAGAGTTACAAAATTAAAACAAATATAATTAATATAAAAATTAATTCTAAAAACAAATTGGATTTAACATTATCAATAAACAGATTGAGGTGTGATGTCTGAGCTGATTTCCTTTTGATGCTTTCACCTTAAATGAAGACAGAATAAAATTTTTTGGCCCTAAAAAGGACCGTTTTTTTTATATAATGAAAGCATCAGGAAAACAAATTCAATAGGCAAATTAATATAACTAAGAAAATCATAAGTATAAAAAGAATGAAAAAATACTTTTCAAATAATCAATGCATTTGATGTCTCGGAATTCTATTAAACAATTTAAATACATTTTAAAAAAATTAATACTGATGCAGGTCCAAATCTAAACTATATACAAAATATAAACATATGCAACTATATACAAAATATTAATGTTACAATAAATCATCAATTTCTAAGCTAAAATATAATATCAATCAGAAATCAGTCATTTAAAACTTCCTGATATACACAATTTACAATTTTCATACTTGGAGCGACAACAGTCACCGAGTCAAAGGATTTAACACGTGAGAAGCCCACATATTGTCCATGACTGAAAACAGGATCATTCAGCATCAAACAATTTTTTTCAAATGTTTGTCCTTGTGCTTTATTAATTGTCATACTATATGCCAAATGAACTGGAAACCGCTTTCTTTTGAATTTGAATTGCATATTGCTGTCGGAAGGAATGAGGGGTATTCGTGGTATAAAATATGTCTCACCATTTGCAGAACCAATGAGTTTTGCCTCTATAATGTTGTGTTGTAATTTGGTTACAATTAAGCGAGTTCCAGTGCACAAACTTTTTGTTGGAGCTAAATTTCACAATAACATTATAATGCATCCTGGATTTTAAATTCAATTTATATGGTGGCATTCCTGTTGGAGTTAAGTTGAGAAATTCCACAGGAAACGTCAGTCTATCATTAGGATCATCACTAACAATATCATCAACAACCGTTTCCCCCGGCAAACATGCTAACGCCTGATTATTTATATCAATAGAAGCATCATTAGTTACAGCGAGAATAGCTCGACCTTTTAGCTCCTCGGGCATAATTGTGCTTAAATTCAGATCACCATATAATTGTTTTACAGGATTTTGTTCCGAAGGATAACATATATCTGGCAGCATTACATTATCTCCGCTCTTTCCTTCACCAATCTCCAACAGCTAATTTGAAAATTTTCTTGCGGTTTCTAGGGCTCTCATGCTTTTTATTAAATTTAGTTTAATAAATTTAGATCAAATATTATGCTTTTTCAAACAACTGGCTACAGTCAATGATCTTGAACCTTTCAAAACAACTGGTAAAACTTGCCTGAAGTCACCACCAAGCAAAATGACTTTACCACCAAATGGCAAAGAACAATTAGCAAGATCTTGCAGAAGTCTGTCAACCACAATAAAGGCATGAACATGCGTCATGGGGGCTTCATCCCAAATTATTAATTTTGTATTACATATTAACTTAGCTTCTTGTGTGTTTGGCTTCACATTGCAAGTTGTTGTTGCGTTTAAAACGATAGGTATCTTAAAAACTGAATGAGCAGTCCTCCCACCATTAAGCAGAGTTGCAGCAATGCCTGTTGAAGCTACAGGAGTTACATGATGCCCTTTGCCTCTTAGTGTGTGCAACAAAGTATTATAAAGGAAGGTTTTTCCTGTTCCTGCAGGGCCATCCAGAAAGAATAGTCATGATGCATCTTCCTTGTTATCATATATAGCTTTTAATA
Source organism: Araneus ventricosus (assembly GCA_013235015.1). NCBI lineage: Eukaryota > Metazoa > Arthropoda > Arachnida > Araneae > Araneidae > Araneus > Araneus ventricosus. The sequence continues at coordinate 8,249 of BGPR01000536.1, forward strand.
TATCAAAAACTAATTTATGTTCCTCATTAAGTTTTTGGGCATTAATTTGTCCCTTTTGCTGTCCTACTAATATGTCAAAAGATGGTAAATTTGAAAGGGCATCTGGCAGATGAACAGTAGGTAATTTAAGTTTTTTAAGATTTAAATTATAATGCTTAAGAAACTCTTCAATTTCCGCAAGTGCATATTGAGGTCCACTATCTTCAGAATACTGCCGAACAAAATCCTCACTAAGACCATCTTTGTATCGAAACCACAGTTCTGGAATATCATTGACTTCCCCAAAACCACAAATCATAGCAAACAATAATCGTAACTGAAATGGTGCTCGAGTTTGTATTGCTTCATTTAATGTGTTGTACCAATGTTGATTTCCCTCAAGTAATACTTGCATTTTACATGCCTGCTGAAAAGTATCGCACACAATTCCATCATCAGTTTTTAAATCTTGAAAACTTACAGCCCCCAATTTTCTTAAAAGCAATAAGCGCAAATAATACCTTTCAGAATCTTGGATGTTAACCACAGGCATTCTTCCAATAACTTGTTCACCTCCTCGTTGCCACTTTTGCCATTTAATTACACTTTTATTAAAAGTATAATAATAATGAGGAATATCTGTATATAAATAATTATGAGAATTTTGATGATTTTTGTTCAACTCAAACCATGCAGTAAGTGTTGTTTGTCTTGTAGCAGCCCTTGCAACAGCTTCCTCTTCTTGTCCATCTTGATAAACAATAGCCTGTTGATCTGGCAAATGAACAGCTAACCGTACAACAGTGTGAGACTTTTCAGATAAATTTAATTCATTCAATCACCACATAGCTTCTGGTGCACTAACATACCTCCCATCTAGAAACGATAAAATCTCATCATGATCTAGGGTCTTTTCATTCTCAAATCTGATTGATGCTGCATCATGCCCTTTATACACATATTTATACAGATATTTTACACCGTTTATAGAAGCGCATACTTCTACATTAATATGAGCATTGAATTTTTTTGAAAGCCAAGGGTTATAAGATACAACCCAACGGTTATCCAAATCATGCCTACCGACTCTTACATATTCTGTATACTTTCTTTGATACATGGGATATCCATTTATATTCTCTTCAGTTTTTTCTCTAAACTCTTTTGGATATTGCTGGTACACACACCTTCTCTCATACACGGTGAGTTTGGATTTAAAGTTCCCCATGGACCATGAATCATACATCTAGTTATGGTTTGAAAAAGTGTCGGGTCTGCAATGGGATCTGGTAACTCTGCACTCACATACTTATCAATGTCATCTTTTGTACAAATTTTAGAATAAGTATCTAAAGTTAAAAGAATATGGGCGTGAGGTAAACCTCTTTTTTGAAACTCGATCACATAAATATACGATATCACACGACCAAAAAGAATTCGTTTTATAGTATCATCTAAAAGTTCAGTCAATTTCATTTTAAAAACACGTACAACTATATCTGCTCTTTCTTCCGGGTGTTGTGGCCCTTCCAGCACATTTAAAATATCTACCCATGTTGGGTTGCAAGTAAATGTTACAAATAGATCAGGTTGACCAAATTTCCTCACCATTGCCATAGCATCTTGATAATTTTGATGCATATGGCGAGGGCTTCCTTGAAGTGTAGACGGAAGAATAATGAATTTCCCTGTACGGACACCTTGATTCAATGCTCGGGAATTTAATGCATCTAATAATCCCTTGTAATGCTCAATTCTGAGGTTTTTCTGATTATTACGCAAATAATTGAGATGTGATCCTTCAGTTTTTACATATGCATCAACAATGTACTGTTGGAACAGTTTTCCACTGTGATGGAGAATACTAAAATCGCTTCTCATAGCAAGTCGGTAAGCATAAAATTGCAGCCGAGTGACTCGAGTGTATTTTGATGATCTTCCTTCTTCAAAATGTTTCATATTTATGTTCCAACCCAATTCACCTCTTGGAAACAGCAAAGAGATAAACCAAGGGATCACAACACTGGTTTAAGGGAGAAATATTTTTGCAACTATTACCCATTGGATAAATGCAGATGTCTCGATTGGCAGGCGGTTCTCCACCATCTCCTACAAATATCGCTGCAATTTCTGTTTTGGAAGTAGGTTGATTGTATCTACGTAAATCTAAATCCCCATTCTCCATGAAAACCACTCTGATATTTGTAGCTGGATTTTCTTCAATTATTCGATGCATCTGCAGGTAACAATCTATGAATGGATTAATTGCCCTCAACATAGAATCCAATCTGTCCATAACAGAGGGTAAACATCCTTCATTTCTCTCCATGCATTTTTCAGTTGCTTTACTGGTATCAAAAATATACAACTGACCATACCCTGGTTTGTTATGATTACTGTATTAAGGAGAAACCATATGGTATATCTGACCATGAATCCTATAACAGTATGGTCCTGTTCCAGGAGGAGGTTTAATTTGAGATCCCATGGAAGCAAAAGCTAAGGCAGAGTTGTATTCTCTTATATGCTTCCGATAGTTTTCTTATTCGAGCGAGTCACTGGTCAGCAAATCCTCCAATATTTCAGGCGGATTCAATATTTCCGGCAAAATAGTTTTTTTTATCGTGGCAACATTTAGTGTATTTTCCACTTGAATTTACTTCTTTTTCCCAGAAACGTGCCAAGCAAAAAGAACAGAGTCCTGTCATAGTCCCACAACCATGTTCCTGTAACCTGGAAACTTCGCTCTGAACACACAAACACGCTTGGCTTTATTTTGTTCATTCCGATTAGATCGTCTTAGGAATGATTCCTCAACAGTTTCATTAGACCTATTTTCTCGTTTTCGATTTATAATCGAAACTGCCCGACTTAAAACTCATTTTGAAAAATTCCTTTGTCTCTGATCAAATCAACTAAATTCGCCGGTTCAAAAGTAAACAATCGGAACCTGCGAGCTGTTGCCAAACGACGATTATGAAATTCAGCCTGATTTTGCGTCCACATAAGCGTTTTATATATATAGATTGAACATTAAATGAATAAATTTAAACAAAAAGTGCTTGAGATATTAAAAATATTGTAGAATTATTATTTAAAAGAAAATTAATGAATGAAAAGAAAATTAATGGATGAAAAATGAATTACGTAAAAAGTTTTTTTTTTTTTTTTAAATAAAAACTATAGTAAAAATTATCTCACTGAAAAATATGGCTATATAAGAAATTTTTTTTTATTATACATAATTATTAAAACTTTTGTTTCTCATTTTTTGAGCTAATAGTTCAAATTTTCTTTTATGCTTCGATCTGCTATTTTTCTCCATTTTCCAAATTTTGCTCTCTTTCTTTGATTGGGGGGGTTTTCTTTATTTTTTTCTCATTGCTATTTTCTTACTATCAAGTTCCTCTTAGTACCATTTGCTTGATGACCTTAAATTTTTGCACATGTTACTATCAATAGCATCACGCAAAAAAATCTTTTTTCCCCCCCCCCAAAATATTCAACAGCAGACTGCTCTTTGCTCATCATTTTGTATTTAACACTCTAAAATGAAGAATATGTTTCAAATTTACATTTTCCTGATCTTTTATCTATCAAACCTGACATTATTTTGAATGTGCACAAGGCGCACAGTTTTTATTTGCGTGCTATCCAAGACTTTTGTGTGCGCATCCCCCTCCCTCCCCAAAGCATTACCAAAAATTTTAATGCAGATTTACATCGATGCCAAGAATGACAAAATTTGATGCTGAAAACACTGAAATTCGCTCTTCCGCACAAATGTGTTACGTCTATGTTGATAGACAAACGCCAGGGAACGAAAACTAACAAAAATGAAATAGAAATAACTAACAAAAAAGAAGAAAAGAATATTAAAAAGAACGCAAAAATAAAATGGCTTCCTTCACGGAGAGCTAGCGATCCTTTTTTTTCCTCACGAAATTCGGACTGGAAGAATTTCGTGGATGATTTTCTTTCATCCAATCAAAATTTGGAATGAATTCTGATTGGATGAAATGAAAGACGATTGGACGAAACGAGAAAGAAAAGAATACAAGCTTTTTCAGGTATTCCTCCCAATGCTCAACTTTGACCCCAAAGCGCAGCAAAACGCCGATACATAACTTTCGGCAGAATTACTCAATATCGTATGAATTGGGAAATTCTTTCGCCTTAGAGCCATTCGCAAAATTTTCACATGAAGATAGTTTTTGTTTGCGTGACATCCCCCCCCCCAACATATTAAGAAAAATTTTAATGCAGATTTGCATCGATCCCAAGAATGATTAAATTCGATGTCGAAAAAGCGGAAATGTGTCATGTCTGAATGACGTCACACATTCAAAATTTGAGGAAAATGTGGCCACGGCAAGCCCTGTATTTTTCTTTCGCTGCTCTTTTACTGCCTTTTTTTTATTATTACTATTTATTTGTTCCAATTTCTCGAAAATACTAAAAAGCTGGAGACCCGTCACAAGCAGGAGATTTGGCAGGTCTGAGTAAGTAATGCAAGTGGTTTTTGCTCTATTTACACCAAGATTCCTTTAGTCCCTTGAAAAATGTAAAAGAGTGGAAATACTGTATTTATTTGAATAACATTATATATATATATGTGTGTGTGTGTGCAAGTAATATGTAAATTAAAGTATATTCATGTTGTCTTTTGGTTCTATTGGCAAATGAAAAGCTAATGGAAAAACAAATCTTGATTGTTGACTATAACATAAAATTTCATTGCAATATTTACTACCTAGAATACGCCGCAAATGCATAAGAGAAGACTTACTTGACTTGATTAAATTGATAACCATTCCAACTTAACAGCGGTACAGAATAAGATGAAATACCAATCCTACTGATAAGAGAAATCTATTTAATTTTCCCTTTTTGCTGATGCCATGCACTTAATAGTTTTATGCCTCTGAGTTAGAATCCATGCACTCCCAACCTGAGCTTGCCTACTCTCTGCTTCCTTTGAGAGTTCCTACCAACCATTAGGTACCAGGGTAGAGCTCTCATTGCCCAAGGTTAGGAAGTAGAAATGGGAAAACCCTACCAATTAAAACCAAAAAGTTTCTTTTTTTTTCTTCAATTAACCAGTTTTTTTTTTTTTTTTTTTTTTTTTTATTTTTTTTTTTGTTGTTTTAAAACTTTTTTTTTTTTTTTTTTAAATTCAATAACTAGGTAAAAAATCTGGAAAAACTAGCTTTGAAAAAAGAAGATAATTAAAGAAATCAGGTCACTATTATTCAGTGGATGGTGTTTTTTAAAGAAAAAAACCTGAACTAAAATTTCTACAATTAAAATAATTTATTTAATATGGTTATTAAATAAATTATTATTAGCAATACTGTGTTAAGTAGCAAAGGGCTGTTATAGTTATGCGCAGTTTCAATTTCGTGGTGATTGTTGAAATGTAATACGATTGGTTCAATCAGCACCAAAAACACACCTCCCACAGGTTATTTGAGTAAAACTGTCACCATTAATTGCTGAAATCTCAGCCTATTGCACCATTAAAAATGCATCAAGGATGATTTCTGGTGCAGTAATTTAATTGGTGTCAGAAATATCGGATATTTTAATACTTTTGATGAGGCCACTGAGAAAATTTTGGGAGGTACACAGAGTATTACAGAAGTATTCACGGGAAATATTACAGAATTACTTTATTTTAAAGAGTATTGCCTATTTCAATGTTTAACCATCAATAAAGCATTTGTGCAGTATTTAGATTTGAATAAGGTCTTGGTTAACAGATGGAGTTGGTTGTCCACTAAATTTCATAAATTTGAGACAAGTTTGCCAAATCTATGTAGATTTCAAATATCTAGCAAAGAAGGGAAAAAAAAAAAAAAAGAATACACAATTTTTGAAGCAATTTTGTAAAAAAAAATTGAGCAGTCAGAGGGTTAAGCATCTATAATGTCCCATGAAGAATAACACAATCACCAATGCAAAAATCATGATTTTGGAATCAATATTACTGTACCACTGTTTCAGAAGTCAAAATGCAACATTTCATTCTCGAAAATATTCATATATCAAAGAACCTCTTTTATTTTGAAGAGAGAAGCAGCTATAAACTAAAAACAATGTTTTAAGATCTATTGTACATAATGCCATAATAAACTTTTTTATGCATACACCTCTCGCTGTTTTCTTTTGCGCCTTAACCAGAGAACTATGGGATTTATAATCAGTAAGAACATAGTTATACCTATTCCACATTCTCAAAATTACACCCCTTCCATTTTCACATGAGATATGACCATGCTATTTCATTGATTCGGCTTATACAAATGAAAAAAACAGCAATGTTAAAATGTTTCAATACTAATTGTAAAATAAAATAACCTTTCATGAGAGATCATGTATTCCAACTACACTATGTAATTTTTCAGAATATAATGGTAAAAATGATCATTGATCAATTCTGTAAACTACTGGAATCAAACTCAAAGTACAAAAAAGGTTATGAACAGCCACATTACAGACGAATGAAGTAATATATGTTTCAACAGATTTTGACTATAGAAACAGTTCCATGAAGTACCATTGCACAAAATATTAATTACAATAAAGCACCGTTTATACATCCTTCAACAGGGTTCCCACTCTTATTGAAGAAAAAAATTCAAGGACTTTTCAAGGACCTTTTTTCAAAAATTCAAGGACCATAAAATTAAATATTTTAGAACACAAAAATGCAAAGGATAAATTTAAACCAAATATTTCAACTTTAACTTTCAAATCTCATCACTTTCTTACTATGACTTTTAGATGCTTATTGAAAGTATCAGGCATGATTTTACACACTGCGTTATGAAACCAAAATCTACAGCTAAAGTGGTTTAGTCACAATCAAGCACCTATTATTAGCAAGGCCCCATATGATAGTTTGTGGGATAGGACCTGGAGGTATGGAGTTTTTTAATATTTGGAAGACAAATGCACTTGTAAGTAGCCATAAAAAAGTTCCATTTCGACCCTGTTAAAACTTTATCCTGTACTAAAACACTAGGCCATTGGTACTCATACTCAATAAAAAGAATGAAAGGTTATTTTAACTTCTTTATTGAAACCAGTGAATAATTAGCAGCATAAAGTGAGGGAGCAATCTTATACTTTAATACAGAAAAAAATAAAATGTACCTCATAAGATTTTTAGTGGTATTGATATAAAAAGCAAACTGTAGGTAAATTATTGTGCATGGGTTGGTTTATGGATTTGCATAACATATCTGAAAAAGCAAACTTTAAATTTCTTTTCCCTGCCGAATCAAACGCACATTGTCCTCAAACCAGGAATTTTTGGTCTTTTCTGCTGAGGACAAAAAAAATTTGTCCTCTAAATTCAAAATTTCAACTGCATTTTAATTTTAGACCTTCGAGAACTGTAATTCTTTTCGACTTTAAAGTAATTTGAAGAAAAACACATGATTACACTATATTTTTCCTTTCCTAGAGCTAGAGGGCTGACCATCTCCTGCCCTCAGCATGAAAGCCCATGCTATTACTACTACTAGATGCTAATTTTCTACTACTACTAAACATTTTTTCGCGACAAACATTACCAAACAATTTAGCTGAAACAAATTCTTTAAAAATTGTAGCCCACAAGAACCTCTATTCTTACCTCCTCATTGCTTGGGAATGAAGGGAAGTAAGAGAAAGGCACAAATCAACAAACCTTTAGTCATTTAAATAAATAAACACAAAATACTTTAAATTTACATTAGTTGCTCTTTAAAGCCTCAATTTTTCATATCATTTTGACTTCATTAAGCCTTTCTATGGCTGTTTCTTAAAACTATTGGATTCTGCAATGATTCAAAATCTTTACTTTTCAGCTAGTTTGTCTCGCAGACTTCTGCGGTGTGCAAGAAACCAATGCAATGCAGTTCAGTGTGATGTATGACTCACAATTATGATGAGCCATTAAAATTTTTGCCATATATTTATTTATCTACTAACTGAATAACCAGTTTGTGTGAACGGAGTACAAAAATTTACCCTACTATTTGCCATAATGAAGAGTAAAAAAAAAACCGAATAATCTGCCATCCCTTGCTCTTTTATGTTCAATTTTAGTAATCAAACCACTTATATTAATCCTCTATGAACGTTGAAAAAGAAAAAAAGTTTTATTAATAAGAACTAATATAAGTAAAAATTGATTACTATAAGCCGTAGGATTTTTTCCAAACAGGAACAAAAACTTTTTGAAAATAACTGACACACAAGAAATCTGTAGCCTAAAATTAATTTTTAAACTTATTAGTTATCTTAATTAAATTATTACTCATTACTTATTAATATATTTTTCACACTTCCGTAATTTTTCTGTTTGGAAAACATGTTGCAGAATTTTCAAAGGGGAAGGCCTCCCTTTTCCTGTGTGACTAATAGTAGTAGCCCACATAGAAACAACTCAAAATGACAGAAAAAGACTGAAAGTTTGTTGAAAATATGCAAGAGTCGCTCAAAAATGTTTGCATGTCGATTTTCGGCAATATGGAACCGACCCCTTCCATTTTAGAATCCATTTCTTCAAAGGGGCCTCTATGACATCAACGGAAATAGAAAAACCATTATTAAAGATACAAACCTTCTGCTTTGTAACAAGAGCTTTGCGTTGTTGATGATTAAAAATATAAACTTAAAAAAATATTAAGCACAGTAAAATCTTAATAAAAATATCCATAGCAAAAAACCTTAAAATATGAAAAAGGTAAGATAACGATTTTTGCCAATGTGAAACACAAAGCATAATATTTCCTCTTTGTAGAAAAAAAATTAAACTTTCTGGATTCCAACCAATTTTTTTCAATACGGCTGAAAAAGAATAAAAAGCGGCTCAAAGAGAAACAAAACATCAAAAGACAAAAAAAAAAAATACAAGAAACAATAAATTAAAATACTGGAAGCATAACGTTTCTTCTCACAAAGGGGAGAAAAGAAAATTCGAAATTTGGGCAAAAAAACCACCGGAATTTACTACCTAAAATTAAATAAATATATAATTCATTTTTTTTAAAAAAATGTACGGCTTGCACTAATCCATCACTTTACCAAATTTAATTGCAAGTCAAACCGTTTGGGAGTGCATGAAGAACAAAAACCAAACACACATGCATATATATGAAGAAAAAAAACCTCTCTGCTATAATAGATAATTTCCATCCAATACTTTGAAGATTCCATTATTTATCAAAATGATCCATATTCATAAAAGAAAAAAAAAGAATACACAAAATTAACAAAAAAAAAAGTTGACATAAAATATTAGTTATAACGCCAGGTATTGCAATAATTCACCAAAAAGATCTCTTTGAAATGGAAAAATGAATTAATTATGGTTATAACTCCTATTTTATATTAAAACATCAAAGAAGCAAACAGTATCCAATGTGGATGCTATTTGTTTTTTTTTCTTTTTTTTGTATAGACAGATGAAGGAAAATTTACGACCTCACAAATTCTCTGAATCTCTTTGGCATGAAGCTAAATTAATTCCTGTGCGTCTTCCACATTTGAGTACAACTAATATCTATCAACTGAGTATTTAATAAAGGGAACACGATCCTGTTCATAGACGAAATTTCGGTTCCATGGAAATTTAAATGTAAACATCCCACTGCCTGCACAGAAACAAGGCTGCCCCCCCCCCCCGTTTCTGATCGGCAGTTAAATGACCGATTTTCATTGGTAGTCATCGATTTTCATTGGTAGTCATCGATGTTTTATTCCACTAAGATAAAAGACCAGTGGATATTATCTCGTCTGATATGAATTATCAAAATAAAAAAAAATCCAGTTTTAGAATAAATTTCCCTGCTTTTTCCGGATCTCAAGGAATCCCCAGACTCCCTATCCTTTCTGCCTGCCCCATCCCTCCCCAAACTACACAGAGAGGAAAGATTGGTGATTGACAGCGTTACCATAGCAACACCCTTTTTTACCACCCCTCCCTCTTCCTACACACTAGTGAAAAGAATGGTGACTGACAGCGTTCCCATAGCAACACCCTTTTTCCGTAATTCTCAAGACAGAGCACATTTCGAATTTTTCATGGACTTTTCAAGGACCCAACAAAAAAAATCAAGTACCTTCCCGACTTTTCAAGGACCCAACGAAAAATCAAGTACTTTTCCGGGGCCCCGAGTACGGCAAATAAAATTCAAGGAGTTTTCAAGGACCGTGGGAACCCTGTTCAAGGGAATGGTGTAAAACGAAGTATAAAATGAAATGACATTAACTTGAAATTTTAATAAACAACTCTGACTATTACAAATTTCATGGTACTAAAGCAAATTCATTTAAAAGTATTAACCTTAAAGTTTTTTAAGATAGCACTAGTAAATTACTACAAAGCAATGAAAACAATGAAATTTCAAAATTAATCATTTATCATAAAAAGGGAGAAAAATCGCACCTTTATTGCATATCTTGAGCATTAATTAAACATTTCTTATTTTATATTATTTATGTGCACACAGGTTGGCATTTAATTAAAAAATCATTAATAATTGTACAATGTGCAGATTGCCAGTGAGTATAAGTACAGCATTATGAATTGAATTAAGTTCATTGAATGTCTTTTTGCTAGTGTTTTGACAAACAAAATAAGTTTGAAGTTTTTCAATGGAATCCATTGCATCTTTAAAGTTAGGTGAAATAACTTCTTCACATTCTTCATCATCATCATTTCAACTAGCACCAGACAATTTTAATTAATCAATTGTGAATAATTCCGAAGTCATGATATCAATATCGTAGTTAACATACTCCTCAAAACTGACTGGGGCAGAAAATTTGAGAATGGGGGGGGGGGGGGGGGCAATGCATAACCAAAGCTTTGCATTGTATAATCGAAGTACTTCATCATTATATTAGTTCCGAATGAATCGGGATTGTGATGAAACAGCGAATAAATGTAAACAACATATAAACAGGGCTTTATTGTATTGTTGTTTAAAATTAACTTCTGTGCGAATTATTTTTAAATAGATTGGTACATTTTACTGGGTATGACGATACAATGTGTAGCTATCCATACTGACTATAGACAATTCAAATATCAGTTGAAAATAAAAAGTGCAAACACTAACTCTTTAAGATCCATTCCTTTTTCTTCTCCTTCTAATGGAAGCAAATCAACTGGTGTGTATGTACACTTCTTGTCAGACTTTTTGGATGTCTTTTTACTGGCAGCATTTTTAGCAGCAAATTTCTTTCTAAGGCAACTGAGATTCTTGCCCAATTTAATCTCTGTAGAGCAGAAAGGCTGGAAAAGATAATAAAGTTTATTCCAATGTTATGACAGTAAAAACTTAGAATTTAAAAAGGTAATATATCCTCATAATAAAAACAAAATTTTCGAAATACATAATTCTTCAATAAAATCCTGTTTTAATTATCCTTCTACATTATATAAATATATAAAGATAGGCAACCAAGTTCCAAGGGGTACAAAATTCATAGCCAAATAAAAATTCTTGAAACTTTAACTTTTTCGACCCTTTTGAGTTTCCAAAATAATTAATTTAGGAATCATTAGTGAAATTAGCTCCTTAACTGGTTTGCTTTTGCAACTATCTAATTAAATGACAATTTCTATTTTGGGAACATGTTGCCATTTTAATTGAATTGAGAACCTAAAAGACAGTTGAAATGTTTATGGATTCCAGATAATTTTTGTATTGAATTATAACACTTGTGAATGACTTTTTAGTTTCTAAGTTTAAAATGCCATAATTCAATGCAAGTATGACATACAGGCAAACCAGTTAAGGTTTTAAGGAATTATTGTTAAATTTTTAATCTCAATTACACATTTTTATTTAACAAAATGTAACCTCCTCCCATTTTCAGTAAGAAATCAACGACAATAAGTTTGTGATTGCAATAATTAAGATCAAGGAATTAATCCACAAATTTTCAAAAGCGTTTTTTTTAACAAAATTCTGAAAGCTCCAGGTCCATCCCATATTTCTCAATGTTTCTTTAAAGCATTCTACACATTTTAATGTAACAACTTATATATTTAAATGCAAACCCTTTTTTAGCTTAAAAAAGGCCACCCTTTTTTATATTCAGTTCTAAAAGTAGCCAAACTGATTTTTATCTATTTTTGATGTCCAGCCCAAAAGAAAATTCATATCTTTTGTATATTCTTTTAAATTCCATGGCTGAACTTTTCCTATGATTTCAGATTCGTACATAACATAAGAATAAGGTTTATCCACTTTAAAAGCTCATTTCTCAGAGCCAAAAGTTATTTGATCAAAACAATTGACTGCTTGAGGGTTAAAATTACACAAAATCTTGTGTCATAAGAGAAAGAAAATTTTCTGTTGTTAACATAATAACAACATTTTGGTAAGATTTAAACATTTTTTTTTAATGGAACCATGCCAAACTCAAAGGATATGTGCTAAATACCAAAGGTCTATGTTAATGGCAGGCCAATTGAAGGAGAGGAGAAAAAACTTCTGATTTCGGTAGAGATATGTTTATTTCAAAAAGTACAATATGAAGAAGAATAAGTACCAATGTTATAAAAATATTTCCTTTTATGACACTTCATCTCTCTCCTCTGCTTACATCTTTCCTACTTTAGAGGATGTTTAGTTAGATCAACATCCAATTTTGAAGCAACACAAGGGCTATATTGGGACGGACTTCATAATTTTGAGCCATAGTCAGATGACAAGGACAACATTAGAGCTGGCACCTCCTTCTCCAAACTTCCGCATCAAACCAGCGGAAGGACATTCAAACTACATCAGACTTAGCATGCACCAGGACCACTAACACAGCAGATCTTCCGTGGAATCGGGTTTCAAACCTTGAACCCTCCAGCTCTTAAGTCAAAACCTTATCACTAGGCCACCCAAGCTCCCTTCTTCACAGAGAAATGTTTTCAAAACTCAGAATAGATAAATGTCAGCAATTCAGGGTCTTATGACAAATTTCTTTTCAGAAATGCAAATAACCACTCGTCAAGCCCCCCACACCCCATGGACAAATATATATAAAAAAAACAAGCACACCAACATCAATTCAGAATCATGCTAGTTATTGATTACCACTATTTGAATATGATTAGGTATGGATTTGCATCTATCAATAATAAAAAATTAAAAGTCTGAAAACCTTGTTTGAAATTTAAAGTTAACAAAACTTATTGCAGAAATGTGATTTGACTGGTTATTTATATTTATTAAATACTGTGAATCATTATCAATAAAATATGCATAGTTAGACAATTTTAAAAAATAAGCTTAAGCCATGAAATTTTATTTACCTTAGTTATTTAATAATATATAGGTTGCAAAAATATCTACAATGACTATAACACAAATGCATAGTTTGAAAAATATAAGAATCAAAACCAAAGCAAAATACGACTGACAAATTTGCATAAATGTTAATGGAAAACTAAACAAAAAGCCAAAAATAACGGTTTTTCAAAAACAGGAAGGAAAAAATTGAAATTTTTAATATAATAATGTTTGGAAATTTACATAAGCAGTAAAATCTGCACTAAACAGAATTTAATGCTGATACTTGGATGCATCCAATGCCGACATGACTCTAAGTACGTGTAGCAGGCGGCTGCGAGTGTAACTTCTCACTAGATCACAAAGTTCTGTTGGCGAACTGTGATGTGCTCTTATTACTGCCTTTGATGTTTTGTCCTGTGTCTGTGTTAATAAACGTGTGTTTAATAATCCCTGGTCTTATTTCTTCCACTGCACCTCTGCCCCACTAATTTAACCTAACATTTAAAGGCACTAAAAAAAATTTCCATTTTAGACAGGGTTCCGTTTCAAGCGGGGTTCATTAATATATAAGGATCAAGCCATTCATTTGACTCAGTTTTTCCTAATTATTCTGCAATATCTTTACTTTGGGCTTGTAACATAGACCCAGATAACAGGAGATTTCAAGATCTTGCATCTACAAACCACTCCCAAACTATTTCAATAATGCGTTCATTGCCTGACACCCACACTTTTCTCTTAGTTGAGCCATTTTTATGTAACCACGGTTCAGTTATTTCACTCTTCTTCTTAAGTATTTTGCAAAACCAAGTTTTTTCTGTTTTAAAATTCTTAATAATTTCCCTCATGCTCAAATTATTTCTCTCTTTTGTTTCAATTATTTCATTTCAGTATCAATATCCAAAACATTCTTTTTATGCATTGCCATGACTAAACAAATTGCACGTTCCTGATCAGTACTTAAAAGTGAATGGCAAAAAAGATAAACGACAACTATGAATTACGATGAGTCTGTGCATTGAAAATGTGTGATATGCAGAGCATTATTTGGAGGGAAAAATACTGGTTTGCTCCACAGAATGTTTTTCCTTTTTTAACTGATGGGAAGAAAAAGATTTGGAAAATGCATGTGTTTTTTTGCCCGTTAGAACAGGTTTTCTAACAACGAAATATTGAGAATTATTCTTCGAAATTCTGTTCGTTTCCACGTTAGACAGGTTCTCCATTTTAAGGGAGGGGATGTACTATGGATCTTCCTATATTTTTTGACAGGAACATATTTTTTCACACTCAAGACAGGATTCCGTTTCTTACAAAGTTCATTTAAAAACAGGTTTTACTGTATAAAAGCTTTTATATTGCTCATGTCTCTTTTGTTTACTCAAGTGACACAAAGCACTACATTTAAATTTTAAGCTCTTTAAGAGTTGTTAATACAGGGGTACTAAATACAGGGCTAAAAGTACCCATAAGTAATGACTTATAACTATTAAACTAATTAAAATGTAATAGATTGTTTCTCAGTGGATTGTAATACTCTCCGAGAATTTTGGGTATAGATCATTCAGATGTGCATGCATACATTAGGCAGAAATTGGCAATAAAACGAAAATCACTTTCCATGAGTTTCAATAGTTAGAATGTGGATGTCACAACAAAAGATGCAAAACATGGTTGGTTAGCTGAATTTAAATAAGTGACGTAGGTTCAGTGGTGTGTAGGAAAAGAATGGAATGTTGATCTTTCAACAATGAAGATTTCCTGTTCCAACAGGATAGTGCTTCACCACTCTATCATGGAGATGTTTTTGAATGACAGATTTCCAGGACCGTGAATTAGAAGAGAGGCCCCAGTGGTCTGGCCACCAAGGTCCCTGGATTGGAGTCTTACCTGGGAATTCATTACATCTGTTGCGTATCAACAAAAAAAATTGAAACTGTAGATAAGTTGAAGATGCATACCATTCCAGAAACACTCCGAGAAAACTTGATTCCCGTTTAGACATTTGTTGTTCTACAAAAGATGCACACATTGAACGAATTGATATTTAAGAAAAACACCTAGTGAGGTATACTTTTTATTTAAATAAATGTTTTTAAAATCTGATGAGAAGTTCTGTAATTATAAGCCATTACTTTTAAATACTTTCAGCCTGGACATCCTGTATTTTATTTCACAATTGCAATAAAATTTTATTCCTTCATACACGGTGAATGTATACTATGTATGTTAAGTGAAACTAACATAAAGCAAAATGTAAAATACCCAATTATCTTTCATGGATATTTTGCTTTACTAAAATAACTTTTCAGAAGTGATGTAAAATACAAAGCATGAAAATTAAGAAAAAAATAAATACAAAAGAGAAAATTTCTCACATCACTAAATTTGCTTTCTTTGGAATGCTTTTCTCTTTCTTTTATTTCTTTCTTTGCTCCATCTTCTTTTCTATATTATTTAGAAAAAGAAAATCATTTATTAAAATTAACAACGATCCAATTCTTCAATCAAAAATAAAGGAAACCGATAAAATACTTTAAAATATCCACACAACCCAACTTTTTTTTAAACAAACAATCACTATATATTATTAATTATGGCAAAGTTAGATAAATGTTTAATATTATTATAAGCATATGAAAATGCCATTATCATTGTTTTAACAAGGCATTTAAAATTTGTCTATCTGACTTAATCAAATTAAAAATCCAGATGGTTTTCATAAACTCAATTTACTTGAACAAAAGCTAATAAATTTCTAAGCCAACTAATATTAGTTGCATCAGCGAAATTTCATTTCAGTTATAACATATATCATAAGTTCATCTACAGTTTTCCCAGGAAAATATGAGTGGAAATTCTCCCTTTTTTCACTGTAGTCTAGCTGCAAACTAGACATGCACCTTTTGCTCCCCTTCTACAGTGTTCACGGACTGATTTCAAGATCCAAAATAAAACACTTTCAGTCAGACACTTTTTCGTCTAGTTTTCCAGAAAACTGATGCATACTATTCAGTAATGGGAGATTAATATAAGGGATGTAATGAATAATGATTTGGCCGAATAACCAAATACCAGGCCAAATGCCGAATACCAAATTTTTTTAACCCTCTGAGTGCCCAATTATTTTGAACTTTTAGCTATCAGGTTAGAAAACTTAGCTTTTAAAGTAAATGAATTGATCTTTTTTGTATTTAATTATATCTCTGAAATATTAAGAATATTTTATACATAGTTGGTTAAGAAAATATAAATACAATCCATCTGCTTTTGAACTGAACATAAAAAACGGAAAAAGACGTTTGTGTCACTCAGAGGGTTAAACACTTCACTTTTGATTGTAAATGAAATATTTTCCAAATTTTAAATAAAAAAAATTAAGATTAAATAAAACCGAGTTTTTATCAATTGTATATTTTTAAAAAAATGTTAATATCTTTATATATATATTTGTAATAATTTAAATACCTTAATTCCAATAATAAGAAATGAGAAACTTTGCTTCAAAGAAATAAAAGAGTCATCATTGCAGAACATGACAATGACAAATACAGCAGAAAATTGAATGGATAAATTAAAATTACAAGAAGTAAATTCCTATTTTTATAAACAATTTACAATAGGTAGGATGGAGTTTCCACTTAATTGGAGGAAAAAAAATAAAAAAAAAAATTCCCAAGGTTTGCAAATTTAGCAAGAAAATATCTTTCAGTACCTGCAAGCAACATATAGTGAACATTTATTTTCTGAAGCTAGTAATATATATGAAACCATATGGAATAGACTTCTATAAATGATATGCAACATTATTAAATACACTTACGTACTATGCAACTTAAAATTGGATAAATGGTTGGTTTTTTAAAATAATAAATGTACCGGAATGTAATTCTGCAAATATTCTTTATTAAATATATTTACATTTGTTAAAAACATTTTATCCTGAATTTATTCTGCCGAATATCTGTTCAGCATTCAGCCAGACTGAATATTTGGGAAAGGGTCGAATAAGCCTCAAACTTAATATTTGCTATATCCCTCGTTGATATTATATGTGTATGAAACCAAACAAAACAGACTTGCCCCTGAAAATGCTGAAAAATTATTGTTCCGGCATAATAATTTCAGGCTTTGCAGTGATAAATTATATGTAACTTTAATAAATGCACTGAAATTTATGCTGCAATATTCTTTGTTAAACGTGCATTTAAAAGCACATTAAAAAAATTATTATCTTGAATTAGTAGACAGATATTCGGCAAGCCGAATATCTGCTTAATATTCAGCAAAAGGGCTGAATACCGAATATTCATTACATCCCTAATTAATATGTAGTAAAATCTCGGAAATCCGAATGAATTGTGGCCGGCCTCTGTTCGGATTCCAGAAAATTCGGTAAAATATTCTTGATATACAAAATGCAGTAGAATATTGACTTTTACTATTGGGTACTTTGTGAAAGAGTAGAGAAAGAGTTAGCGTCAATTCCCATCGTCGAGCAGGTTTAGTTCCCGATACTAAAAGAAAATAACTGATTCCCCCCTCCCTACTAATTAAAGTGTTGTATTCATAAATACCAATTCAACTGTTTTTTGTAAGTTAAGAATAAACATTAGCTTTGTTTCTGATTCCCAATTGTTATTTTCCTTTATTTTTCTAATAAATTTTTTTTTCAGAAAATTAAAAAATGATTATCCGGAATTTCTGATTCCTGAGATTCCAATGTATATATAAAAATGTCAGGATGATGGTTGGAATGAAGAGACATCTTGAAGAAATAAGCAGCCGCAGTAAAATACAGAAATTGGTTTATTGCTGTCTTCAAATAATCTTTAGATGAAAAGATGAAGTATAAAGTAACTGAATTAGATTATAACTTTTAGATACTTCTGCTCCATGACCAAAACAGATGCAGCAACACCCATCACAGGTGAAGTGTCAAGACAGGAAAAAAAGAGCTTTGGCAACATGTTGAACCCTTTTATTAATTCAGAAGGGAGTTCCCCAAAAAAGAGGCTCATGATGTGAATGGATACCACCAATCAATGCAAGATACAGTAGAACCCCACGAATGCGAACTAATTGGAGCTGACATTTGTTCACATTTCGGGGGAATTCGGATTATCCAAGAAATTCAGTAAAATACTCTTTAATATATACAAAATGCAGTAGACTATAGACTCTGGGTGCTTTGTGAAGGTGTATGGAAATAGCATGTGGCGATTCACAAGGTACAGTGGCAAACAAGTTGAGGGTAAAAAGATATCCTAAATTAATTTCTACTAATTAAGGCAATGTATTCATTGTTCAAGACCAATTCGAATACTTCTTTTAAGTTAGGAATAAACATTAGCTTTGTTTCTGATTTGTAATTGTCATTTTTCAGGAAATTTTTTTAAAAAAAGATGTTCAGATTATCCAAAATTTTGTCTTCCCGGGGTGTTCTACTGTAGTTACAGTGATTAGATTTTGAGAGGCTTGAGAAAAACCAAAAGCCTGCATGACTCAGATGTTAAAAGTGTTTTAATCTTAGAATTCAAGTAGAGGGAAAAAGAATTTCAAAAACGAGGAAAAATCTAATTAATTACATATATATATATATATTTGTATAAATCACAATAATATATTGCATATATAACAATATTGGCTAAATAATGGAAGAATTGAAGTTTTAATTGTGGCTTCTTAACATTTTCTATACATTATTCACCGTTAGCATATCTGTTTAAATGAATTATTACTTCATTACTTACACACCCATATCTACATGAAACTTAACACCACAAGGAAATTTTATAACCAAAAGCAAGCAGAGTTAAATTACATCTAATTGCAAAGTTTCGCAAAAATATATATATATAAATAAAAAAAATTTAAAGCACCAGAAATAACCATTTTAAGGTCTGTGAAAAGTGTCAAAAGGAATGTGCTGTAACTGTCAGTCATTTACATATTCAGGGCAATCAAGCCTATCACAAAGGATGGAAGCACTACTTTTCCACAACTAAAAAGTAGCAGTGCCAATCAATTATTTTGACTATGTACTGTTATCAAGTTTTTAAAAACACTAGGAAAGATGCATCAAAAAAAAAAAGTAGCACTGATCAATTACTTTGACTACTTACTGTTATAAAGTTTTTAAACACTGGGAAAGATGATAATTAAATCGTACAGAGATGAGACATCAAATAATTGCATTTACGGAGAATTAATCACACATCTACAATTTATTACCATGTTATCAATATAATATATTCATACATATTCAGGGTTATTAATTTTACTCTGAAATTTTCATATATTTTTTTCTAAAATGTAGCACATTCAAATTTCTCCAGTACAGAATATGATAATTGGTTTACTGAATTTGAAAAAAATTAAAAAATCTGATATTAACTTCAATCTTTTAATTACAGTGAGACATACTAAATAGACACTTAGACAACATATCTTATGTACTTACTTATGTTTCAATAAACTAGCATATAACTTTGTAGCCAAATTATGCAGATATTCCACCTAATAAAAAATAAACACCTTATAAATAAAACATTTTAATTTACATTAAATTCGACTGAAAAAGAAAAAAGTAAATTTAAAACAGCTATTGCAGCACACCTGCAATTTAATGCAGTAAGAATGTAAAAGCTGGGAGCCTGCCAATAACTTTATGAATGAGAAATTAATAATAAATAAGAGATTTTTTTCCCTTATAATTTTGTCATGCTCTAT
Organism: Araneus ventricosus; assembly: GCA_013235015.1. NCBI lineage: Eukaryota > Metazoa > Arthropoda > Arachnida > Araneae > Araneidae > Araneus > Araneus ventricosus. Next base: position 28,255 of record BGPR01000536.1, read on the forward strand.
CAGGGTTCGGTTAGTTTAGCGAGACTAACATACTATTTTGAAGCTGCAACGAAACTATTATGGAAGAGACCTCATAATTCTCAAAATGTGATCAAATGATGGTAGCATCTCTTTTGTGCTCAACCAATGTCTTTTGAACTGAACATTAGAATTAAGGATCGACTTTTCATCATCAATCCCAATTCACCCCAAAATAGCTCTATTTTGTTTTATATTTATATGCAGATGATTTTGAACTAAGGTTATGTGGGACCAATAAACCAGTATTAAAAGGTTTGGCTATTCATTTAAAATGTTTTATTACTGTTAACTGTGCACAATGAAACTTCTCAGCTATTTCCCTACTGGTGGCAAGTGGATCTGACTACACAGTAATCCTCAATTCACCATCAATATTAATTTACATTAAATTCATGAACTAAAAAAGAAAAACAAGAAAAAGTAAATTTAAAACAGCTATTGCAGCACACCTGCAATTCAATGCAGTAAGAATGTAAAAGGTTGGATATGTGTGATATCTTGACCATAATATCTAGCCTTGTACTCAAAAAAAGGAAACTTTCCTCTCAAAACTTATTAAGTATCATTGGCATCAATATCCACCGATTATATTTGGATATATTGAATTCTTTTGGATGACTTTTGAAGCATTTATATGAAGTAAAAATTCAATGAACACTATATGTGGCTAGTTGTATGGCACAGCCTGCTTGCAAACAAAAAATGAATTATATTACAAATGAAGTGGGAAGAGAAAGGAGGATAAACTCAAGAATGATAGCAATTACGAAGTATTATAACAGAACAAATTTAATGGACTTTTACACACTCCATTTTTGGTAAGCTAAAATTCTGCATTACTTTCCGATCAGATGATCAGCTTGGTAACAAACAGCCCATATAAATTTGAGTTCTTCAGCAGATACAAACACGTTGAATTTGATGTCCCAAACACTATTCATTTAAATTGTAAAATTCTACTTTTCTAATAATAATAAATAACTTTTTGCGAGTTTCTGCAAGCTATTTCATCATCCGATACCCAAATGTCAAAAACTTAAACAAGGTATATATTTTTTGTGTCAAAACCACATTAAGAATGGATTCATAATAACCTTTTAATTGTACTGTCTGCCCTATTTAGTTCTAATGCCTGGGGGAAAAAAATGCCATAAAAATTTCCATAACATTCACCTTTCAACCCTTTTGCTAATAAAATATTTGGGAAAAATATAATTTCCAAATTAAACATCCATTTTATTATGAAATTCTCAGAAATAAGTTATTTAGTATGCCAGTCCTGGATTCTATGCTAGAGATTTATATTAAAAAAAAAGGCAGCCCTTCCCAAAAAATGATACCCCCACAATTTAGCTTTTACAAATTTGGACTTTTGAAGAACTAGTAGACATTCTGCTAGGAACTTTCTCATTAGTTCATTATCAACCATTTATTATTATTATTAAGAGTGGAAGTAACAAAACAGCATACTAAATTTCTCAACCTCACACAGCAAACACAGTGATTTGTGGTATAGGTAGCTATACTTAGCACATACAAACATTTTGGTGAAAGATTCCTTAACAGAAAAATTGGTATTTCACACTGTCATTTATGCTTGGCAATAACTAATGCCAAGTTAATGGGAAAATACCATTTGCAAAACGACATTAAAATAAGAGTTTTCATTTTTAAATATTCAAATTACACATATAAACTGTATTTCAATTTCAAAGGAAAGGGTGGAAAATCTTATAAAGAATCTTACCTTTTTGCCATAGATGCTACTGCTTCCTTGGATCATCAAAGCTGCCGAATTAAAATTAACCGAGCCTTCAACAAACTAAAACCAAAATTAATAACAATATCAATGATAATAATTTAAATAACCAATGATAAAAGCATTCACTGTTATGCACTGAAGTTAATTTCAAGAATTTAACTCGAAAGCAGACAATATCATGAAACAAATATATTTTAGAAATAAATGATCAAAGCAATTTATTTTAAAGCTTTAATATATTTTCTATTATATAAAAATAATCAAAATTAAAGAAATTTCCCTAAATGTATAATCAAAAATAACTGGGATACCTATGCCTTCATCCTTATTTTTTGATATTAGTCTTTTTTTCTTTTCTTCCTATAATAAATCCTTCAGATCTTCATGTTCTGAATTTTCTTTTCTTTCATTCAAATTCAGAAATTTAATATGAATTTAAGCAACGTTGGCAATTAAGGAAACAAAATTGATAAATCAATAGTAGGTGTGATATTAAATGTAAGTTTTTAAAATCATTGCCAAGACCTAACAAAAAAAAAAAATGCTTTTCTCTTTAAAAATAACAATTTTTTTAATACATTGCAATGTAATACTTAGTAAGGAACATATAAATAACATATATCAGCAATTATAAAAAATAATATCTCAAGGACTTTCATTAAAAAAAAAAAACTGACACCAATCTTTTTAAGGGTCCTGCACTTTCATTTGCCTTCAAAATCAATTTACAAGAATGCTAATTCAAAAATTTCAATTACCTTACATTCAGTTTTCCAAAGCATTAAATCTTTTTGGAAGAAATTAAAAAATCATTTAATTTGGATACAAATTTAGCACACTTCCAACAAGATCCAAATGTGGAATTTCCCCCCTGCCCCAATAAATAATTCTTATGCTTCTTTACATAAAGAATCTCTCATTCTTTTAACCAATGTATCATTTAAAGTTAAATGCTATGTAATAAAAAGGGAAAGAAATGGTCTGACACGAAATATTATTAGTTTTAGTAATAGTAATACAACATACTTTCCAAATAAAATGTCCACAAAAATTTAGCAACAGTGCTTGTGTTTGAAGTCCATGCGAAAGGCTTTATTCTCAGTCGAATTTTAAGAAAAATATAACTACAAACAAGTAACAAGAATTGTTTTGATTAATGTCTTCAAATTTTGGAACTTGAGAGACAAAGGTTTCTCTGCCAAAAACCGGGTAGTAAAACACCCGAAAATGGGAATGTAGCTAAAAAAAGTTTATGAAGCTTTGAGTTATGTTATGATTTCCCAGTGAGCACAGCATTTCTGACAGTATTAAAGCTTTCTTGAACTTAACAGTTACACTGAACATTAAATTTAAAAAAAAACTAAATGTAAAATCTTTTAGCTTGTTTTAAAATGGGCAGTCACCAATTTATAGTAAATACGAATCTATCCTTGATTATGATAGAAATCTTAGCTCAAACTATTTCCTTCTACTTCAAATGTTACCATGTTAAATTACTCAGCTTATGCTTATCACTCCTCTCTAAGAACTGCTGCACTCACTATTGTGTCCGCCAAGCCTCTTGGTTAATGATGATCATTTACCAGCTGTGTTGCTACCAGCTGGACCTGCCAAGACAATTTTTCACCTTTCTAAACCTGTGCATTATCATCACAGCAGTGATGATAATGAAATTCATTATTACATTAGTTAAAACAAACAAAAAAGATTAAATTGAACTATATAAAAATAACTTACACTTCTGACATAACTCTGCAGCAATTCAGAAATATTTATAGCAAATGAACTTTCAGGATCCTTGACAGGATTCAGAAGTTCACTGAAAGCTTCTGTTGTTTTAGAACGAGACATTTTTTGTCTAATAAGGAAAAAAAAGGAATACTTGAATTTTGATACGGTAATCACAAGTCAAATAAAAAATATGCAACTGGCAGCATAAATCAAATAATTTTACAATCATTCCAAAACGTAAGGCATAGCATTAAAAGTTCTAACAATTCTACAATGTTATCTTCAGAAATAGTTTTTTTAGGAAAAATGTTTCTGGAAGAAAAATTCTGACTTTTTTTTTATTGATTCAGTACAAGGTTTAATGAGTATAGTAAAAAGGTTTTGCAATGGAGTGTTTCAAAACAATTCACAAAAGTATTAAGACACACAGGCCTTTAATATAAGGAAAATAAGCCTTTAGTTAAAATTTGCACTTCTTTTAAACATTTTGCAAGTTTTTTAATCAGTACTAGTTTAAAAATTTCCATAAACATATATAATTTTAGATAACCAGCAAAAATTCTACAAGTGTACAAAATGATCCTACAAGAAATGTGACCACTTAAAATAGCTACTTTTTAATTTTTTAAAATAATAAATGTATCTAAAGAGAACTCGGCACATATAGGCTTACATATAATTTTTTAGTCTCTTTTAATAATAATAAAAGCAAATGTATGGCTATATAATTGGACTTAACTGATCAAATGGCTGGACCAAAAAAAGCTACCAAATTTGGCAAGCATAAATTATAGAAGGTGACAATGTATACCTCAAAGAAATTTTTCCAAGATTTCAATGAAATTTTAAAATTAATTTAAAAGTTGGCAAAATTTTGAAGTTTTATGGTGATAATATCCAAACATATTTGTGTGCAAAACACATTTACTCCATTTAAATATACTGAAAATCTTTTCAATGATACTGTTTTAAAGCTATGGAATTTTTCGTTTTTTCCCCCAACAGATTCAAAATACTTTTTATGAATATAATATGTAACAATACTTTATTATGTATTTTATTCACTATTGTAATAAAATTCAAATTACTTAAATTAATTCTACAAAAATTTCACTCTGTTAAATACATAATGGATGCTGTTTATATTTGTATACTGAGTATGCGGTAAGACTTAAGTTTGATGTGCAGTTTCCCGCCAAGTTGGCAAAAATCATGCCAACTATGAAATACTCGCCAAAAGTTCGCCATATTTTCATTAAAGGATTGCAATAAAATAACTAACGTGCACAACATTTGGCGAGAAATCGCCAGAAAAAATTCAACTTTGGCGAACGCACATTAAACTTAAGTCTAGCCGAGTATGCTTTACAGTGAAGAGGTTTTTAAAAAAATTAAGTGGATAAATTAAATTCCTTAGAAGTAATTGGTGGAAGGGGAAAAAAATGCAGAAAAATTTCCAAGATTTGCAAATTTAGGAAGAAAATATCTTTCAACTCCTGCGAGCATAAAGTGAGCGTATATTTTCTTAAGCAGGCAATATATATGAAACCAAGCAGAAAAGACTTTTTCCTGAAATTGTTGAACAATTATTGTTTTTACATCAAAATACAGAACAGCTTTGATATACGGCATCACTGACGATATTTCGGCGACTTCTTGTTGTGTAAACAAACATGGCATTGGTTGTGTTGCCTAAACAAACATGACCACTGTTTCGTTGAACATTTTAGTGTTCTCTTGCTTACACATTCTGGGCAAATTATTTTAACTTTAAAAAAAAAAACATCAGCAGCTTCGCTTTCAGCAAAACGGGAAGCTTGTAGCTTCACTTTTTTATGGAATGCTACGAATCTAGGGTTTTTTTTTTTAATTCCCCAAAACAAGAATTTTTGTACTTTAAACTTAACCAGAAAGTAACCAAAATAACAAAATATCGACAGTAATGCTATATATCAAAGCTGTACCCAAAATATCAAGCTTTACAATGATAAATGATATTATTAAATGCTTATATATTATGTAACTTAAAATTGAGTAAATGTTAGGAGATATTTTTGGTAATAAATGTACTGAAATGTAATTCTGCAATATTCTTTGTTAAATATATTTAAAGGCACATTAAAAAAAATTATTATCCAGGATTTATTCAGTGAATATCTGTTTAGTATTTGGATAGGCCTAATATTCGGCAAAAGGGATGAATACCGAATATTCATCACATCCCTACTTCTAATGCCAATATTTAATGCCACACCACCTTAAATCCAAGACTAGAAAGCAACAAATACGATCTTCAAAGAACAACTGGTCAGTGCTAACTGAGAATGAACAGGTTCAACAGTGTCCAGTCAGAGACAGAGAAAACAAACAGCTTGGCACATTCCAACCACTAAACCCCGATCTCCTTCCAACAACAGGCTACAGTTTCTTGCCCCATACTCCTGATTCCCTTGTTATCTCAAGATTCTGGATCTGGGGCACCTTCTTCATGGGGTGTTGTTTTCCAAGGGAAAACAAAACAAACAAACAAACAAAAAAACCAGCAGGAGTAGTCTCCCCAACATGCGCCATTCAAACCCTAACACAGGTGGGAGGAAAATGTGCGAATCAGTCACACCTTGGTGAATGATGAAGAAACAGAATATGCAATTTCAATGCCTTTTTTCCAACTGATTGAAACAAAAATTGGGCATAAATCTACAATTAAGTCCTCATACCAATTTTTACTTATCTATGTCATTTTGTTTAAGAGTTATCATGTTCACATTCATGTGAATATGCAGACCGACAGGCAGTCAACCTTTTGACGAATTTGGTCCAAAATTTGATACAGACTTACATTTCTGATGATAAACTGTATACCAGCTTTCGAAAGAAGTCAGTTTGTTGATTTAGATAGTTACATCTAAAAAATAATTACTGCTGTAGGCAGGTTCAAAATATGAGTAAATAGGAATTCTGCCAGGACAGAAGAAAATCTCGTTATAGGCAAGTTTATAGCTGTACACTGTATCGTTATACACACAGGGGTGAAGACAGCAAAGATACAAAAAAGAGGAAAATTCATGAGAGTAGCTACATTTTTACATGAATAGTGACATACATTAAGGAAGAGATAAGTAAACACTTATTACTGAATGATTTACTCATCACAAAAAAATTATGAAACAAACATGGTCTTGCTTACAGCCATGTATGAATTTTTTCAATTACAAATAGTTATCTTTAACATTATAAAATCAATGTTTTCTTACTCACTTCCTTAAAATAGATACAATTATTAAATAATATTTTATAATATCAATATTTTTTTATAAAATACATATAATAAACCTAAAATATATAAATCAGATTTTGTTTTATAAAAGAAAAAGTCACAAAAGAGTCCTGCATAAATATCAGTTTACAAATAATACAAAAAAGCGGAAAATCGCGGATCCACGGAGGATTTTCAACCCTGTACACAGGTTCACTTTTTCATATATGAAGTATACAAAGAGAAATTATAAAATTTCAGATGTCCATGGGATGTCTGTCTGTGTGCATGTGAGCAAAAAATACAAAGAGCTAAATGGATGAAAATTGGCATATGGTTATATCACTACTATTGCATATCTGTATTAAATTTTAGACCTTATCTGTCAGCAGATTGACTGTCTTTGATCCATCTATTTGTTCATATGCGAAGATGAGCTATAATAAATAATTCAAGTAGGTTCATAATATTTTGTAAAATTAACTTTTAGTTTAAATTGTAAGAGCAATTCAAAGACATTTGAAACAGGGTTGGAATAAATTCTTCTTGGGAATTCTATTTACTTCCATAATTTTTTGGTTTCTGCAATCAATAATATCCTATTTTATCATATTTTGGCGTCTTTTACCATGTGTAGTAAGTATCACAGCAAAAACACTGAAGAATTTTCAATTAATAAAAGTATGCAGTATTTAAAAAAATGTAAACTACTAGTAAATAAAGTGAAAAAATCAAATTCATATTTTTTCTTCCCGAGTTTTGAAATTAAAAACTGATACTAAAATTAGCTTACCTTCAGTGGAATCTTAAAGGACAAAATTATAAAAATCGGTAATTATAAACATAAGAAATATATTCCAATGCAAATAGTTTGATTTAAAAATGTTTCTATACTCACAGTAGTTCATTAACGGAGAATGTAATGTATACTATTATTTTTTGGAAAAAGGCGAGTAAGCAAAAGCATAGATCATATCCAACCATTTTAAAATTCAAATTTTTTGACACACGGAAAAAATGACGGAATCAGTATTACTTCAAATTATCATATATTAGCTTACAATAAATGGATTGACTCACCTATTTGTGAAAACGAGACTTTTGATTAATATTTACGAGTTTAAGAATACATTTCCGTTACTTAAAAAAATGATTGAGAATTTTCTCATCCAGATCAAAATATAAACACAAACTTAACAAGACCGCGCGGTTTAACCGTTACATACGCGGAATATTTTGTTGCCACCGTCTCTCCTAATAATTTTGAAATATTGAAACGAAAAAACAAAATTAAAAATATTACAGAACAAAAGCATTATTTTGTAAAAACTATTTAAAATGCATGTATTTCTATCTTCAATTAAAGAGATTGTCTTAAAATGTCTGTTTTGAAATGAAATTATGATAATTTGCATGGGTATATATAAAAAAAATTATTACTGTTGCAGTGCGATATTATATAAACAAATGGAAAAGCTGATTGAAGTGGATATTTTTGTAATTTATTTTTATTTAATACTTTAACTGATTAAATTTTGTTGTTTCCAACGCAACTGCTCTGAAATAAAGAACGGCTACGTCAGAATTTAGCGAAAAGAACAGCATGGCCTTTGAAAAACAAATCCACCCCAAATTGTGGACCTCGTCAAAATTACTTCTTCCGACAACGTTAAAAATTTATTTTTTCCTTCAGTTTTTATGGAAGAGTTTTCAGTTTTGTTTATTCACAGCCACCCGAACTTACAGTACAGCAAAAATTCAGCTAAAAAATTGCTAAATACAGTAGTCTCTCTGTAATCCGACAGATATCGGATCATAGAACTACCGGATTAAGGAAAGCGCCAGCTTAGTGGAGAATCATTTTTAAAAATACATTTTAATAGCAAAATCTATGTTTATCGCATAAAATAGTACAAAACATACAGAAAATTATACTATATATAATAAATATTACAAAATCTGAGCAACCCCTAGTAACCAAGATGTTCCGCAATATCGATGGAAATTTTCACGATTTGTACGAAATTCAGAATATAGAACAACGTCGTAGAGATATCGTAAAATATCTTGTGCCAATAGGGGCAGCCTGTTTACGTTCGCGCCAAATTTACCAGCATAGACTTGTTTTCCTTTTCACGCCCATCGCCTGACCTTCTTCTGAAATGTTGGAAAACAGAGAGACAGCAAAGTACGCATAAAGACGAGAGAGTCCATTTTTCTTCTAATAAGATGCATTTATTACTATTGGGTTTATCTTGATAAACATTAAAAGAAAACTTACAAATTATTATACACAACACTATGTTCGGCAGCAGCATGATGATGATGAGCACTCCGCGTTCACGCTATGTCAACACATACACAGAGAAAACACAGGCATTTTATATACGCCAACATCATGACGTAATACAGAAAATGACGTTACACTGATAAATTTCCCAGATAGCAATTTTAGTTTGCAGCAGACTCGCACTGCAAGCTATCTGCAAATTTGTCACGACAAGTGTGCAAGTGTGAAACAAGCTTGCAGCAAATTAACGCAAGCCTCGAAGTCACCATAGGACGAACTTGCAGCAAGCTTGCAGTGCAAACTCATTGCAAATTATAGCAAAAACAGAGTACGAACACAACCCAGGATAGAACTCGCGACCTACCGGGTTGGTAGCTGATGCGGTAATCACTGGGCCAGTTAAACTCTGAGAGGAGAAGATAGATTTCGCTAATACATCGGTCCATTCGATTCGTATACGATTTATTTTAAATTATTCTCTTGATTTCATTAATTTTTTGAGTTGCGAATATCATTTGAAGTCAAAGAGAGAGCGATTTTCGTTTACTACGTTTTGTTAGTAGAATAAATTATGAAATTAGAGTTCAAAAGTAATTACTTTAAAATGGGACAAAATGCATAAGTTTATTTTTCAACAAACATTGACTGTTTTTTCGGTTTAATTTGTTTATAAACGCTAAAATTTCAACATTAAGAAAAAGGCGATATAGTTTTCTTTAAAGTGCGAGTGATATATTTAGCAAAAAGATGGAAAATGTTTCAAAATTTTTTTTATCAAAAAGTTAGTTTTTTTTTTACAAATTATCATTGATTTATTGAATTAATAAAAAGAAGGACGGTCTAGGAGATGCTATTAAAAATCGGATGTTTTTTTTTAAAACAGAGGCAAACATAATTATCTCTTTGTGCTGTCTTTGCAGGAAGCTTGTTTTGCATACTTGCAGCAAATTTGATTTGCAAAGGTGGTGGCGCTATTTTGTCACATCGAACTTGCAGCAAATGCGTTGCAAGCGAGGGTGGCGCTAGTTGTCACAGCGAACTTGCTACAAGTTCATTTCAAGTTTGACGCGTCAAATTTTGCCATGACAAGGGAATATCAAGTCAAAATCAAACTTGCTGCAAACTTACGTGCTATCTGGGTTCCACCTTGCGGCACAGGAATAATCAGAAAATTGAGTTACCTTACGGCACGACCAATAATCTCCAACATGAAAACGCAGGTCTACTGGAAGAGTCGAACCTCAGAGGGACCGTTAATTGTATTTCGCATCGAATATATCGGCTTCAATTTCGAAAGCGAAGCTCGAATCAGTTCCAACTCATATCCATAAAATGTGAAATTCTGTGTATCTTTACTTTCAACTCTTTTCAGATTGGCAGATTCTGCGCAAGATATTTTGTGTTATCTCCATCCTTCACGATGTTGCTACGCAGGGCCGGATTGTCTACGGCCACACGAGCGTTTTCCTGCAGCCGCTGCTTGAAAGTTAACCGCTTAAGAATTATAGGGGTCTATTCTGGTACCCCCGGTTGGGTTGGGTTGGGTTCCGTTGTTAACGTGCGGACCCCAACCCAACCGGGGGTACCAGAATAGACCCCATAGACTGAATACTGAAGCGCAGGGCTGGCCACACGCGTGACCTTCGCGCCGTTTCCTCCCTTTTTCTGGGTGTATTCTCGCTGCTGTTGCAAAACGATGTGCTCGGGTCTATTTTTCAGGCGCGGGAAATAATCGCTTTGCTGCTTATGGTGGTTTCCGTTGGTATTTTCGCGTGTTCCAAGGTCGGATTATCAAGTAGGCAACTGTCAAGGGCCCCGCAACTTTCGGGGACCTCAGGCCTCGAAATTTTTTCCAGTATTTTCAGGGTTATTTAATTTTTGCACTTTTATTTGGTTTACAAGGGCTATGTACTCGAGCGTAGTTAAATTAAAATTAAGTACCACTTAAATTTCAAAACACTATTCTTAGCAATTTTTTTCATGTTTTAAATTTCTCTTGCAGGTATGTGCCGTCAATCATTTTTCTTACAGTTGACGGATTGACTCATGAGTCAACACCCCTGTAAAACTTTGTATATGAGTATTTGGAATGTACTAAAACAAATTTTGTTGCTTTCTTACCGTTTTGTTAAAAAAATTATTTTTAAGTTTAAATTTTTTTAAATGCGAGATAATGAAACTAATTTTCTTGAAGTTGACCAGCAATTAAATGCCATATAAAATTTTCATAACTATATTTATATAAAAACTGCTTTTGTAGATATTAAGTCAAAATCAATAAAAAAAATTTAACTTTGGTAGTTATGGAGTAGGGAGGGCCCGTAAATTGATTTGCCTAAGGTCTAATACACGACTTAATCTGGCCCTGTTGTGTTCTGTTCTACATTATTTAAAATAAATATACCAAGGAATACTACTTGGATAGTGAGCTTATGATTCTTGAATTTCCATAGTTTCTTCTAGTTTTAAATAACAGATGTAATTATTTCAGTTGATTTTATTTTCACGTCATTCAGCTCATTCTTTGGTCCTTTTATATTACCTTTTTTTAAATGTTTACATTTTTCTGTTTCTTTTTAAATAAACTGGTTTAAAATAATTGTACTTATTAACCCTTTTCCAATTACAACCTAATTTTAATAATTACTCTCTTAAAAATTCATTGTTTTGTCCTTCTCAGATAGTGGTACAAAATTACGAATACTACTCGTGATGCTTCAAAACTTGACGTTAGTAAAACTAAAATAAGCTATTTGTGTCGTGTAGCTGCAAAAGTAACCATCACCACTTTTCGAAAATAAGTTTTTAAAAGATAATATGTCGATTTGATCCTCTTAACATCTCACCATCATGAATTGATAACAAGAACACATTACTGAAACTCTTCGAATGCATGCAGTTTATTTTTAAAATCTCATTTTGACTAGATGCTACAGAAAATCCACTTTTCTCAAAACTTTCCTTATTTGGAGATGGTCACTTTTGCAGCTACATGGCACATTTGTTACTAATTGTGTCTTAATTCGACAAAATTGTGTTGGTTGTAAAATTAATTAATATGGTTCAAATTAAAGCAGGAATTCCTTCGATTACCTTCTTACTTTAAAGAAATATTTAAGAACCTATAATTTATCTTTGATTTTTTTAGTTGAAGAGGAAGAATGTCAGAAATTATAAACACTTTTGCTTCGTTTTCAAGTACGAGATATATAGAATGAATCTTTTATTATACATTTCTAATGAAACAAAAGTTTCACACAAACAACTGCTTAAATTCGCCACCCACTCTGTTGCACTAGAAAGCAGAAACAAATGACAGCTCGCTTCAGAAAAATTGTACACGTGGCCGGCCGTAGTTTGGATACGGCCGCTCAGGGAAGTGGCCGCCACGAGAAAACGGCGCTCGTATGGCCGTACTCTAAGCCCTCTAGGAGCCCTTAGGCAATGCAAGTCTCGGGACCCCCTTTTCCCTCCTCAACTTCTAAAACGAGATATTTTAGTATCGATTTTAATTCAGTTTCTATTTAAGCAGTCTCAGATAACACGCGCACTTGCAGCAAGTGTGATTTTTCTTGATATTAGTTTGTCATGACAAACTTGATGAGGCAACTTTGCAGCAAACTAATAAAGCATAATCGACCAACACATTTGAAAAACAAGTTGGCTGTGAAGTTGTTATGACAAACTTCACACCACAATTGCGAAACAAGTTTGCTGCAAAGTTGATACGTCACACTTACACATCACGACCTTGATACAGTTGTATATATCTGGTCTTAATCTTTGCCTTTGTTTTAAAAAACATCCGATTTTTAAGAGCATCTCCTAGACCGTCCTTCTTTTTATTAATTCAATAAATCAATAATAATTTGTAAAAAACTAACTAGGTCTTTTTATTAAAAAAATTGAAAAATTCTCCATGTTTTTACTAAATATAGAACTCGCACTTTAAAGAAAACTATATCGCCTTTTTCCTAATGTTGAAATTTTAACGTTCATAAACAAAATTAAACCTGAAAAACAGTCAATGTTTGTTGAAAAAATAATAACTTACATTTTGTCCCATATTTTTAAAAGTAATTATTTTTGAACCTTAATTTCATTATTTATTCTACTGGCAAAACATAGTTATTAACAAAAATCGCTCTCTATTTGACTTCAAATCATATTCTCAACTCAAAATTTAAAAAATTAATGAAATCAAGAAAAGAGTTTAAAATAAAATGTGTAGATGCACCGATCTATTAGCGCAATCTATCATCCCCTATGAGAGTTCCGCTGGCTGAGTGGCTAAGGCGTCTGGCTATGAAGTGGGTTGTTGGGGGTTCGAATCCGAGGTTTGTCTGTGTACTCTGTTTTTGCAATGAGTTTGACGCAACAAGCTTGCGGCAAGTTCGACTTGTGGTGACTAAAGGGTCTATTCTGGTACCCCCGGTTGGGTTGGGAGACGTCACTTTTTCCGCACGTTAACAACGGGAAAAGTGACTTCTCCCAACCCATCCGGGGGTACCAGAATAGACCCGTAACTCTTTTGCAATAAGGATTGAATATCTAAAAAGACAACATAAACAATAATAGATGCAATTTAATTGCTACGCGCAAGTGCTGCATCATCCAAGAAAAACTGCGAAGTATAAAGATATAAATACGAATTAAGGGAAGTTTTAATTGTGAAAGAGTTAAAAATAACAAACAACGATGAGGAATAAGAATCCGGTGAATGACGTCATCAGAGGCCATTCATCCATGTAGATTCAAAACCGGAATAGGTTTTCTGTAAAGGATAAAGAATTTCTAAATTTAATAAGAATTTTCCCTCTAAGGCCTGAACCCATTCTGGAATAAATTGAAAAGAAAAACATTTATCCACAAAGAAGAAATAAAAAACAGTCTTTAAAACAAAGTCTGTAAAGAAGGGCTAAATAGACTTTGTATACTAATAATTACAATTAGTTATTAATATACTAATAACTATGAGAAACTTCGCTACGTTTCTTAATTTCGAATTTTTTTCGGATCATAAAAAGGACATGGCCACTCTAGCCCACATGTACCTTCTGCTTTGCCTTCTCTCCCTAGATGTGGCTTTGCCACGGCCGGAGTAAGCCCTGTATCGGCCCTTAGGTAATGCAAGTTTTGGGGCCCCCTTCACCTTACCAACCTCCAAAACTGGATTTTTTTTTTATCGATTTTAATTTATTCTGTATGTAAGCAGTTTTAAGTAGCAAATTTTGAAAACATAACAAAACATTTAATTGTTGGAGACTTTCAAGAGTGTTGGTTTCGGTATCTCTCGCGTATAAAAAAAATTAAAATTTAAATTAATTTTGAACAAAATAGTAAAAAAAATTATGAAACTTTTTCTACAGAACTAAATACTATTTAATTAGAGGATCGAAGGTTTTTTAAAATAATAAAGCAACATATTTTTTAGAATTATAAAACAATATTAAAACTAGAAGAAGGTAATTAATTAGTAATGTTGTTAGAATTTCAAATTATTCCAAAAATTAAACGATACTTGATGCTAATATGAATAAATTCGAATGCACGGGCTTTATAAATTGAATGAAAGTACAAACTTAAATTACTCTGAAAATAACGCGAAAAAAATCCTGAGGCCTCAGGATCCCTAAAGTTGCGGGGTCCATAGGCAGTTGTCTACTTTGCCTATTGATTGATTGATTTGAGGGGTTTTTTGTGATTTTTAGCTGCAAAGGCTATCATTCCCGTATTCACAAAAGTTTTAAATTAAAAAGTGTAAAAAAACTTTATGTTCTGGAGGAAAATATGAAGGTTGTGTTTATTTTCAAAGACTTTGCTCGTGAGTTCCTTAAATCTATAGGTTGCTGAAGAAAAAAGTCCAAGTTTATACCAGAGATGACCACGAATGGTTGAATACCTAGAGCAGTGAATTAAAATATGATCCAGATTGTTCATAACGTTGCATGTATTACACATTGGATTGTCTGAAAGATTCAATTTATTCAAAAGGCCTGGGGTTATTAATGTTTTACTAAAAATTCTGGCGCAAATTATATCTTCTCTTATATTTTTTGTCCATTTGAAGATGGATCTGATGTCTGGGATTTCTCCAAATTCTTCATAACTATCTCTGTAATTTCCTGAAGTTCTTTTTTCAAAGTTGTACTTCATATGGGAAAGAATATCCTCTGATGCAATCCAGTTAATGTATGGGCTATGTTCGGTAACTAATTTTGCGATAAAATCCGCCTTTTCATTCCATAAAATTGTAGAGTGTTCTGGGATCCAAAGTAAAGCAATATGATTGATTGTTTGTTAGAGATTTTTCCACTAACTTGTGAACAAGTTTATGGATCACCTATGGAGATTTAGACGAAAAATTTTGTAAAGCTAACAGGACTGAAAGACTGTCAGTAAGAAAAAGTAATGGCTTGTCTGGAATAGCAAGATCGTCAATGGCCTAGCAGATGGCCAGCGCTTCCGCAGTAAAGATTGAATTGGTATGATGGATTCGAAAAGCAAATGAAGAAAATTCCGAGACTCCAGCAATTGAAGTTATCTTTTGGGATTTTGACGCATCAGTTGCTATAATGAAATACTGATTGAAATCATTTCGCAAAGTTTCTTTAAACATGCCATTAATACATGAATGCGGGAGAGATTTACTTTAGAAGCAGTATTTTGAGGTGACAATAGAAACAGAATCACTTCGTGAGCTGTAAAAACGTTGGACCAGAAATAATATATTCCCAATTGATGTTAAGATCAGAAAGGTTATTACTCAAAAGAATCTTATCCGGTTCTGTGAGAATGAGATTGAATTTATCAGAGTCTTTTTTATAGATGGATGAAAAGGAGTTGATTGAGATTTGTTTGAATCCTTGATGAAGGATTGAAGAGATAAGCGTTTAATTTTTTCACTGAGGATTTCTTGATCTGCCATTTGGAGTAAAACTTTATTTGGAGTCCACTGCGGAACCCCAAGTGCAATACGGAGTGCTTTAGTTTGGATAATGTTGCATGCCTTCATATGAGATTCTGGTAGTTTGTTAATAATTTGACTTGCATAGAAAAAAAAACTGGAAATACCATTGTCTGTGAGGGTTATAAGATCTCTAGTCCTCGGGCCGCAATGTTTGAAGGCGATTCCTTTAAGTGCATCAATTCTTTTGATAGCTTTATTTCTGATACTATTCAGGATCGATCTATTTTGATTCCTTTTTGAAAAATGAATTCCCAAAAATGTAATGGATTCTTTCCATGAGATTCGAACTCCATTAAGAGATGTTGATTCGATCAAGAATAGTCTTGCTGGAGAGGTCTGAGATAGCACTTTTTTCTGGACTGATTGATAATTTCCAATATGTGCACCATGATACACATTTTCAATTGTCTTCTGTAGCTTTTTAGTAATGTATTCTAACGACTGATGTGCACAGAAAATGAATATATCATCTGCAAAAACTAAACATTCCACATCGTGTTCAATCGTTTCAAAAAAGTCCGACATGAAGATTGCAAATAGAATAGGAGAAAGGACACTACCTTGCGGTAATCCTTTATAAAGATATCTTGTATCAGAAAGCGTTTTCCGCCATCTAACTTGAAAAGTGCATTGAAGTAAAAAGTGAATGGATCCAACCGCAGATATTTCCTTTGATACCTAGCTCTAGACATTTATAAATGAGTCCATCAACATAGACGGAGTCGTATGCTTTTTGGATGTCAAGGCTGACACCAATGAAGTTTTTTTTCTTTCCTTGCTTCATAGATGGCTGAGTAGAGAGCGTATGTAGCTGCTCTGTTATCTCTATATGGAAGAAATCCAAATTGCCTGGGGTTAAGATTTTTACGTGTTGTTAAAAAATTAGTAATTCTTTTTGTTTTTCAAATATTTTGGAGAATATTGAGGTTAAGGCTATTGGCCTGTAAGAGGTAATTAAAAGTTTGTCTTGTTTGGTTTTGGTATAGGAATGATAATAGCATGTTTCCAAGTTTTGGGAACATGCATCCTGTCAAAGATCTGTTGAAATTGTTCAAGAATATAAAGACGAGCGTTCACATTCAATTTTTTAAAGAAGGTTGCAGAAATATTATCAGGACCAGGAGTAGTTGTTTTCGAATTTTTTGTTTCAAGATTTAATTCTTGAAGATGAAAATTTGAGTTCAAGCTGCTTTCAGCGTCAGCCGTATATTGGATGGGTAATGGCTCATGTTCGCTAAAAGATTTATCATAGAAATCTGCAAAAAATTACTTTGTTTCGAAGGATTTGTAACATAATTGTTGTTCACTAGGATAACATTCAAAGAGTTATTATCATCGTAATTCTGATTTAAATTTTTTAAAAGAGAATAGAAGATGCGTGGATTCTTTCCTCTATTGCATATCTTGTCCCAGAAATTATGTTTCGCTTGTTTGCTATGGTATTTCAATTTACTTGCAAATTTTTTTATGTAAAATCCAAAATTTAGACGAAAATGTACTCAATGCTTTCTTTCTGTAAATTATTTTTAGATTATGGAGCTTATGACAAATATTATTCCACCAAGGTGGGTATTGTTTATCTGGCAGAGGGAATTTCCTTGTATTTTGAGAGATAATGGATGAAACTTGATGTGGAATTGATTCAAGATCTTGACCCTTGTCTTCAAATGACTTTTCAGCAAGGATCATGATAGATTGCCATTTTATCTCCGTACGATATCTTTGATTATGTTGAAAGAGGGTACAAGTGGTAACAACAGGAGAATGATCACTTTCAAATGAGGAATCCACCACGAAACAATCCGAATGGTAGAGTAATGATTTTGAACAAAGGGTAAGATCAAATAATGATTGCTTTCCTGCAGGAGAAGTGTGAGTAGGAGTCGATGTGTTTAGAATAACAAAATTAGAGTCCATGAGCCAATTAGCAAATTTATTACCAAATCTTGATGAGTCATTAGAGCCCCAAAGTGGGTGGTGCAAATTAAAGTCGCCAAAAATAAAGGAGAGTTCGGTAAGTGCATCAAGAAAAGTTCTAATAATATCGTTGTCAAATCCTGTAGGAGCATAGATGTTAATAATGTAGAAGGATAATTCCTCTGTGTTCACTTTAATTGCCAACATTTCTAAATCTGAATTTTGAGGGAGGTTAAAAGGAATCAATCGTGCTGAGAGATGTTCAGGGATACCAATCAGGAGACCCACACCAACTCTGTCTTTCCTGTGACTCCCAAAAATTTTTTTTTGAGGAAAGCGAAAATTTTCATCTTCAGTTAAAAATGTTTCTTGTAAAATCCAAATATCCGATTGTGAAAAGGGGGGATATTAAGTCAAATCTTCTTATTACGAATACTTCTGCAATTCCACTGCACAAAAAGCATGATTAAACAAAGTAGTTGGAGAGAAGAAACCGGAAAAGAAAAAAAAAACACGCAAAGGTTGAAATGGTTCCTTACCCATGTTGAACAGAATCGTTAAAATAATGACAGGGGAGAGAGGATTATTTTTATTGAAGACAACCCTAATTTCAGAGACCCAATGATAACATTGATAAGCAAACAACTAAAAGAAGCAACACGAAAAAATTTGAACCAATGCTTTTGGTTTGACAAATGATGAAAATGAAGGAAAAAAAAAAGTTCCGTCTAAACATTTTGAGCGTTCTGGCCACCTGCATCCCATTGCATAGGAAGGTTTGAACTGAGATCTAGTTTCATTGGAAGTTTCTTTTTCCGAGTAGGTGAGGTATTTGTATTTGGACTTTGAACGATGATTTTATACATATTTTGCATTATGGATTCGATGGTTTTGAGCAAAATTGCAGTCTGTTTTTCAAATTTTTCATTAACCGATTGAAGGAGGCATTCAAATTTTTCATTCACAGATTGAAGGAGAGCTTCAAATTTTAAATTAACTGTGTCTTGTAGCTCGGTGGAAGCTGGAGAACTTTTGACACCCTCCGAATATTTCATATTTTGTAGTTGAAAAACTCTTCTTCTTCTTAGTGATATGGTTCCGGCATTTGAGTTCTAATATATTTTTCCTTTAATATAAGCCGGGCATAAATTCGATTTTGCATTATGTGGTCCTTTACAGTTAATACATTTTTCGGGTCCTTTGACAAGACCAGTCAATGCATTGACAAGGCCCAACATGTGTTTCACTGCAAAGGAAACAAACATTAGTTTTGTCACAAATTCGAGAAGCGTGTTCAAGAGAATAACATTTCGTGCACTGGCGAGGTCGGTCTATAAAGTGTTGAATTTTTTGGTTAATGAACGAAATTTTAATTACATCAGGAATAGTTGTACCCAGAACTGTAATCAATACCGGTGACACATCTTTCTCCGAATTTTGTTTTAAGAATCTCCGCATTTCGACAACGTCAATATCATTTTTTTTCTTGAATTTCTACTGCTAACTCCTCCATGGGAGTATTTGTCGGTACGTCAAAAATCTAGAACATTTTCCCATCTAATATCCGTATTGATATCTGTTTCCATAAATTTATTCAAGGAGAGGAGTTGAACAGCAGATATCGGATCCATTGTTGTAAATAAAATTTTCCCCTGTCTAGTATATTTCATGTTTTCAATGCTTTCATGTCGATTAACTACCTGCTTATTAAAAGCTTGGTCCCGAAATGGGTTCGAATGAGGTAATTTCTTGTTTTTATCCGCATTCGAAACTATAACGTTTATTTCATTAAACTGTTTTTGGCCAGCACGAAGAACAAGTTCATTAAGAGTTTCGTTGCTCTTGAAGTAAATATTGTTCACAACGGTACCCATATTCTTTGGTTTTGTCTTACTCATATTTAATCCATCATCAATATTCGAAACTTCAAAATTCGAACACGTTTTACCAAACAGAAAAAAAGCAAGTAAAAAATGACAGATAAGCTTACCTGTCTTCTTTAAAGAGAAATAGTAAAACTAAAAGCACCTTACGTTAAAAAAAACACACGAAAAGCAAAAAAGAAAGCAGGTGAGAAGAGACTTCAAAACGAACGTTTTCGAACCTTCCAGACTCAGCAGATGCTTTCATTGCCTATTTAATAATACGGCCCTGGGATTTGCACAGGCGTTCACCAGTACTGGGTGTTTAATTTCTGAAAATCACACACCTTGGATCGTTCTCGATCGATTTTTGACTTCTTTAATTTTAATGACCACTTGATTTTGTACAGAGGGTTTTTTTTTTATCTATCGCATTCTTTCGCGCCAAACAAAAACGCGGAACGCTTTTCAAGGAACATTTCGCCGTGGGAAGAGCAAAATCGAAAGATATTAGAAACCTGAATTACAGAATAATTACTAGTTTGCTTCAAGTTTTTCTTCGTAAATAACCAAAAAAAAAAAAACCCTTCAGATTTACAGCAAAAGAAAAAGAAGGAGAAATTTGCTGTGGAAAGGAAACTGTAAACACCAGTCGGTTTTAATGCAAAAAACAGATTACGCAGAATTCAAAAAGCAGTAAAACATGAGCAGTGGATTCAGTTCAATTCCCAGAAAACTGAGGGCGGCAAGCGCGTCGCAATTAACTCAAAAATGATTTAAAAAAAAATTCTGAAACAATGCAATATGTAGAGGTACGAACGAGGAAATTTTCATTAAAAGGATAGTTTCGAATATAAAAATGACAGACTTGTGATTTTTTTTCATATAAAATAGCAGAATAAACAATATGTGCTGCACCGAACAGGACAGAAATAAAAGTGAAGGGAAATTTACCTTCAAAGTTATTACAAAATACACAATAAAAATCAAATTAGTTTCAATGTTATTCAAATATTCACAATGGAGGGCAAAATCTTTAAATACAGTAGAACCTCGTGAATCCGAGCTAATTGGGGCTGATCTTTGTTCGGATTCCGGGGAATTCGGATTATCAGAGAAATTCGTTAAAATACTCTTGACATACCAAATGCAAACGAGAATTTACTCTAGGTGCTCTGTGAAGGCGTACGACAGCACGGTGGCAAAAATATTGAGGGGAAAAAGAAGATATCTGAGTTTGTCTCTACTAATTAAGTTGTATTCATTCTTAAAGACCACTTCGAATACTTCTTTTAAGTTAGGAATAAATATTAGCTTTGTTTCTGATTCGTAATTCTTATTTTTACTTCATTTTACAGTAAAAATTTTTCAGAAAATTAAAGAAAGATGTTCGGATTATCCGAAATTTCGGATCCCAGGGGTTCTACTACGTCTTTTCGTCCCATTTGTTTATTTCTAATGAATAAGTGTTGAAATTAAATTTCACTAACAATCATTTTTAAATTACAAACATTTTAACTTAAAATCATTTCGTACAAAGCTAATAAAAAGCCTAAGAATAACAAAATTTGAAGGGATAAGCACTTGAACAAGAATATACAAAATTATATGACAAACATTAATACTTGATGAAAGAAGGCTGTTACGGTCAATTATTGGTTGTATTCTTTTGGCATACAATCAAAAAGTCATTCTGTTGTAAAGAATTAAATTTTTCCCGATTTTTTCGGAGGAATTCTTTAAAATTCATTTTTTAAGGCTATTTAAACCTTTGAAAATGTCACAACTTTTTAATGGGGTTCAGATTAGGGGTTGGAGATGTATTTCTAATCTACAGAAAAGAGAATAACAGCCGTTTTTAATTCGTGCTTGACATATTTGGGATTCTTGTCACGCTAGAGAATTCATTAAAGAATAGAAATAATTTCGTAGTCGTTATTTCAGTTCATTATCAAATTAGTTATCTCGCAATATGTTCACATAAACATCAATATTTCTTTCAGTGAAAATCAAGTTATCTAGTCCATTTCTATAAGCAATGCGTAACTAAACTACAATATTTTCTCCTTTGTGCTTCAATGCTGGATCTATAATTCGGAGAATTCAAGTATCCACCAATTTTGGCATTCAGACCTAAATAAGAAAAAATTACTTTCATCACGAAATACTAAGGTTTTCTAATGGGGTTTAGATATGCCTGCATTACTTAGATATGTAGATATTTAAGTTGGTTTAGATACGATCAAACTCGAGCCTTTTATTTTCCTTTCGCTAATGCAATTCTACTCACATGATTTAATCTATGCACCGTATTTTTGTTTACACTAGGCTATTAAATCATGTTGCATTGTCATTTGCAGATTTATTGCTGAAAATGATTTTAACAAATCTTTCAGCAATCCTAGAGTTGCTAGAAGTTTCCAAGTACTGAGTCTGATTTTAAAATTTAGCTATTTCTCACAATAAGGAGCATTTCTTCTAAAACTGATTACAACAAACTTTTAGAACAACTTATGTTTCTTCTTAACTATTTACACAATTTGCCAAATCTGTGCCTTAAAGTATTCAAGGTTTTCTTTAATTCATGTTTAGACGTTAGAATTTAAATTCTAACGTCTTTTAAGCACTTCTTGACCAACAATATTTATTATTGATTGTTCAATTCATTAAAGCCGTCACTGGCTTTTATTCAATTTATACCTCTCAAAATTTGCATAACTTGTTCTAAAATGTTACAAATTTCTTTTTCTCATTTCTGATCTTTATTTTTAACCCTTTGCATCCTTATGTCGACTCAGACTGGACATTCGGAATGATGCATCTTTTAAGCATTCTTGTTGGATAGCACTCATTATAAAAACCGTATAATAGCAAAAACACGCAGATTAATTTTTAAGAATTGAAACACATAAAAATAATATTTAAATAACAATAATGTTTAATAACTATACTTTTCAGCTTCCTAAAGCGCTAAATCAATACTTACACTCACACGTGTATAAGTATGTATCTTATTATCTTTCGGAGTGCAAAAGGTTAATAACCAATTAACTTAATAATTTTCTTTGCTGCCAAATAAGATGATCTCTTCTGTTTTGGAAAGGGGCTGTCGTTTGCATTCATCTCAGAAAGCATATAATGCTTGAGATGTTTATAGATTCTACGTAATTCTTGTGTAAGCTAATTAATAATTAAATTTTAGCTTTAAGACTAAAGATGCGATAATTCGATGCCCGAGTATTCTCGGGCTTTTAACTTAAACGGTTAAAATGTGTTTCTTAATTAAGGTTTATTTTTGGTTTAAATTATTACCAATAAATATAGTTCCTAAAAATGTTGTTTTTGAAATCAAGGTTGCTGTATTGGCTTTTTTAAGGCCACGTTTAGGAAATCGGACCTTTTTCGAAAGGCTTGGCTTCTAGAAATTTTTATTTCAAATTTAATTTTTGCCTTTTCTGGCTTTATTTGCATCTACAGATTTTAGAATTATTTTAAAAATTAATGCATACTTTTAAGCTATTTACGCTAAGCTATTTTATTTTTAAAAGATATTTTAAGCTATTTAAAATTCTTCAGTAGATTTCTCTCTGATTTTTCTCCAGCGGTGATGGATGAATGCGATTTGTTTATGCTATGGCTAGAGTTATTTGTATATATTTCTTATGATCATCTATAGCAAAGCTTCTGAAGACTTTTTCACAACTGTCAACTTTGATTCAGCTCTAGAAAATTTTTTCGATCACAAGAGTACACGAAATCCAGATATAAAACAAATAACTGAACATTAATCAATGATAAGTTAGGAGAAATTAAATTTAATACAAACATTAGTAAATTTTAAAGAAATGGTGTAAAATTTATATGATTCTTTTACCTATTTTTCATTGCTGTACGAAGATGAGACAAGAATTTCTTCGGGTAAAGTAGTTTGCATCGTCGTAATATATTTGATTTTGCTCCTAATCAATAAATAATCGAATGGATTTCATTAGAATGGCTTATTTATTGTTCATAAGTCATTCTATTGAAATTCATTTTATTTAAAACTTTCAAATTTCTGAGAAAAAATATTCTTCGTAAATAACTATTTTAATTATCCTAAGGAAAAAACAAGAATTTTACATAAAAGGAAAACAAAACGTTTAGTTTAGTTATATTAACGCCCCGTTTTGAAGCAACACGAGGGCTATTTTGGGATGGACCTCGTACTTTTGAACCGCGGTCAGATGACGAGGTCGACGCCTGCGCTGGCACCCCCTCTCCAAACTTCCACGCCACACCAGCGGGAGGGCGTTTGGCCACTACGTATGATTTAGCGTGCAACGGGCCCCATACACGGCGGATCTTCAGTGGAATCGGGCTTCGAAACTGGCACCCTCCGGCCCCGAAGCCGAGACCTTACCACTAGGCCACCGCGGCTTCCACAAGTTGTACGAAAATAGGCATATCGGCGTTTTTTTAGGAAATTTACGAAAAGGGAAAATTTGGCCTGTTTTTGGAGTGTTCTTTTGGCCTAAAATTATTATTATTATTTTTACCCATTTTTTGACTTTATTTTTATGCATGACTTTAAGAGCAATTAAGAAAAAAAAAAACCAATCTTATTTTTTAAAAATCAATTCAGAATATTTTAAAGCAATTCACTGCTCAAATACAAGATGTACATTTTAAATTCATGGCTGGAATCACAATATATCCGTCTTTGTTTTTTTTTATTTTTCAAGAATTTTACATTCTGACTTAAAATACTTTTCAACCGTAGTTTATTTTTAACAATTTCCACAATCCATAAATAATTGACGGATTTTCCTATGGGGTTGTGCCTCAGAACCCTTCTATGTTAACCTCTTCAGAGATAAATTTTTTTCAAGAAAAAAATTATTTTTATTTTCATGACGTTTCACTCTTTTTTTTTTTATCGGCAACCATTCATTGAAATGAAAACATATAATAATAATAATTCTGAATTTTCTACACTAGGTTTAAATTTTTCACTAAAAATTATTCTAATTTAACGAAAAATTAAACGTGCAAACGTGTTAGTTTCCTTGACGATGTTAGAATCCGGAGCTCAGCAAGATTTAAATTTCTGCGCTACAGTAGGGAAAGCATAATTAAATACATTTTCGATAATTCGGGAACAAAACGTTGAGTAAGCATTTATAAGTAGTGTTGTGTTTCCGTAATAAATCGCTGGATATCGCAGATAAGAATTCTTGTTTACACAGTTGGTTCCACAGCGATAAATTCAGAATCTTAGGACCAGATGTGAATATTCTCTTTTGGTCGAAGTTAAATAAGGCTATTATTGATAACCGCTAACGGTTGCGGTTATGTATTATTTCTAATCAAATGGTGTTCTCAATTTATAATCATAGGGCTATTTCAGTTCAGGAAAATTAAACTCC
>BGPR01000536.1:53481-63913 GCA_013235015.1 Araneus ventricosus
AATACAAATGGTCAAATTTTTCGCCCACATATAAACATGCTAGTTAATGTACCCGGCATTTCTCGGGATAAAAAATATTTTTAAGTATATATTATAATATCTTAAGCTGAATAAAACAGTTTTTCTCAGCAGCGTCTTTCGATTTCCGTTCGACCACTCCCATGTCATCTGGCTCCCTCGGCCAACAGTTCAACTCCTCTTTTCCTTTTTTCTCCGGCCTTTGAACTATCTGGCACGAATCTAACAATCCTTGATACTCCATTTTTCTTCATCATCATTGCTACGGCGACAACAGAAGCTCCTTCACATCGTGGATTTTATTACAGTTATCAGAAGTACTATTCTCTTCTTTTTTGTGTCTGTGTGCCTGATCGGAAAAACGCCGAATAGTGTTCCTTCCATTTCTGTTTAGGTTCTCTTCTTTTGATAGTAAACGGACTCAATTATCTTGAATGAATTTACACTCTCATTGGGATCATTTAAAAATTTGCAAAAATTAATGAAGCATCGCACAGAGAAAGTAAATAACTAACGTCATTGGATTACTGTGCAAACAAATTGAAAGATGTACACGTTACGAAATAAAAGAGAAAGCAAAAATTCTACCTTTCTCTTAATAAAAATATAAAATCCCGGAATATATATAAATATTCAATGACAGGAATATCATAATGATCGTAATTTTAACAGTGGCAAAAACATCGGAATGAAGGATTTGATAAAACAATAAATCGGTTTGACTTTAATTACATTAATAGTTACAGATTGTGTTTGAAATGAATTTCGAAATGTTTATTAAAATTGGAGGAAAAGAACGTATGCCATTTAAATTCAGATCAGTAAAAAAAATCAGCTCTTTAAGATGGTATGTAAATCATCTTCGTTCAATATATATTTCAGAAGTTACTGGAGAAAAACCGAGGAAAAAAACGCCGAAAATTGGCTTAATTTTTGTTATTTAATTAAATATTTTAATAATTAAAAAGTACAATTGATATAGAAAATTAAACAAAACATCTCACAGAAAGAGTAATTAATAAAAATGCACAGTAATTGGATTCCTGTGCAACCATATTAAAAGTTGTTTTAAGAAGTTTAAAAGAGGTTTTTATATATGCTACGAAAAAATATTGGAAATAAAAAGTCTGCGTTGGATATAAAAATAGCCAAAGAAAACAATATTTTCTTATATTAACTTTCACAGTGGCAAACGCACGTGAATGAAGGATTTTATAAACAGTAAAATGGCTTGAATTTAATTTTATAAGAATTGAAAGTATTGTAAGAAGTTCCGTTAAAAATAAATTTTGGAACGTTAATAACAATCAGAGAAAAAATTTACCGCAATGGAATTAATATCATTAAAAAGATTGTTGTGCAGTTTACATTTCAGAAGTTATTGGCAAAAAAAAAAAAAAAAAAAACGTTTAAACATTAGGCTTAATAGCGGCTAATTTTCGTTATTTAATTAAATATCTTGAGAATTCTGAAAGTTGAAAATAACACAGTTGACCTAAAAATGTATCCCAGAATGCAATGTGCAATTTTCAAATCGCTACAGTTCATCGTTTAGGAGGAGTTCTTGTGACAGACACAAATGAATTTTCTGTTTTATATTATAGACTAGCTGATACGCCCGGCGTTGCTCGGGATAAAAATATTTTCCAGAATCTCGTAGTACTTCGTACTCCATTTCCCCCTCCCCATCATTAGACAGATAGACCTTTAGAACAACTTTTTTCCCTCCTTTTTCCTCTTTCTACGATAGGAACCGGATTAAGAAGCCTTGGAAGCTTAGCACACACTCAGTTAAAATTTTGTGAAATTTAAACAAAACATCGAGAGAATAATTCACTAACGTCATTGGATCACTGTGTAACCGTATTAAAAGCTGTAAATGATATGAAAACAGGAAACCGGAAGTGAAAAGTCACCTTTGTTGTTTATGGTCAAAGAAAGCAATATATTCTTATATTAACTTTAACACTGGCAAAAGCCCGCGCGCGAAACAGTAAATTGGCTTGAATTTATTTCTATTAGAATAAAATTATTTTTAGAAATTGCGTTAAATATATTTTTTAAACCTTAATAACAATCAGAGAAAACACCTCATCGCAATGGAATTAATATCATTAAAAAGGTAATTTTCTGCTCTTTAACATGTCATAAAAATAGTTGTTGTCTAATAAAAATTTCCGAAGTTATTGGCGAAAAACGTTTAAGCCTTAGGCTTAACAGCGGCTAATTTTCGTTATTTAATTAAATATCTTAAGAAATAATTAACTCTGAAAGTTGAAAATAGCACCGTTGACGTAGAAATGGGCTCTAGAATCTTGTGTGCAAATTTCATGTCGCTACGGTACACCGTTTAGGAGGAGTTCTTGTGACCGACAGATACATGTATTTTCTGCTTTATATTATAGATTATACGACCCTAAACTTAAATTCAAAATTTTGTAAAAGTTGTTAAGGAGAGTTGTGTTCAGAAGCTGTATTTTTTAAAATTTAATGCATTTAAATCTTTTAAGAATCATTGAACGAATTTTATTTCCCCCCAAAAAAATAAATAAATAAAATTGTGACAAAGCGCCAGGGCCGGATTATCAAATAGGCAACTGCCTAGGTACCCCACAACCTTGGGGCCTGGACTCCTCTTGATTTTTTTTGCATTATTTTCAACGCAGTTTAATTTAGTACTTTCATTCGATTTGCAAGAGCCTTGTACTAGAATTATACAAATTAAAATCAAATATCCGAACTATTCTTAGGATCGTTATTATTTCTTCTATTCTTAGGATATTTTTCGTGTTTTCAAATTAGCTTGCAGATCAGTGCGGTCCAGTTTGTTTTGCAGTTGGTCGACTACTGTCTGTCCGCCACCAGAACTGTCGCCGCAAATTGTCTAGATTACGGCGGTCGCTATAGGAACAGATTATCGTAAGAAGAATCCATTTCTAGTAGGTAGAAATTCATTCAAATGTGTTCCGCCGTAAACTGGCTCCAAGAATTAAACCAACGGGAGTGGTCTCCCCTAAACTTTCTCGTATACTTTCTAAGCTGAGATTCGTCAAAATCTCGAGATCGAATTTTTTTGACGATTACAATACTTTCTCTTTGTATACTTCGTATACGAGAAAGTAAAACAAAAAAAACCCCCTGAAATCAAATATCTGTTGCCACGTTTCAAAAAAATATTACTTTGAAGCAGGCGCGATAAAATAGGCAATGCAATGAATACTAAAGCGAAAATTCTGCTTTGGAATTGAATTCCCAAGAAAACAATTTATACTACCACAACCGTAACAATTGCAAAAGCGCGTGAATGAAATATTTGCTGAAATAATGAGATCGGTTTGATTTACAACAATAAAAAAATTGTTAACAATTGATGCTTGAAAACATTATTTATTGCTGCAAATAAAATTTACAACAATAATAGATTGCTACTAATACGCATGCGCATGAAAATCGGATTAAAAGAAATTGAATATGCAATTTGAACGCCTCTTTTTGAGGGATTTGGCCCAAACTTTTATGCGTACCTACATTCATAACGATAAAACTGTGTACCAAATTTTATCCATTTAGCTATTCAAGTTTTTGAGTTATAGCGTTCACATGACCGCGGACATACAAATAGACAGACTTCCCGTGGACGGATTTTGTCCAAAATTTGATAGAAACCTACAAATTATGTTCAAAGACCACATACCAAATTTCATCCCCGTAGCTCTAATAGTTTTCGAGTTATCGTGTTCAAAGACAGACATAATTCCAAAATTGTGTTTTTCGGACTCAGGGAGGTCTGAAACGTGGAGATTCGTCAAAATCTCGAGTTCGAATTTTTTGACGATTACATTACTTTCTCTTTGTATACTTCGTATACGAAAAACTCCGACTTCCGCTTGATTCCTCCTATTCAAAATAGATCTTCCCTAGCATAACCAGTTGCTATAGCGACCGCCGTAAACTAGACAATTTGGCGGCGACAGTTCTCGTGGCGGACAGACAGTGATTCAACAGGCGTGGCTAACTTTAGATTAGAGTAAAATTTTGTAATTGTTTTACAATTTTTTAAAACACTATTTTTAAATTGAAATTTTGCATTTTTTTCTGTATTCAAGATACTGGAACAAACTGTCCTGAAGGTGATCCGCAATTAAATATTCCGTTATTTCAGTTTTTCTTAATGTTTGTTACTTGAAAACTGCTTGTAGTTTCGGAAGTTGGGGTAGAGAAAAGGGGTCCTCCGAAACTTGCATTGCCTATAGGCTTAATCCAGCCCTGCAAAGAGCCTAAAATCCGGGTATCTCGAGATGTCCCATCGCTAGTTTAAACAAAAAGCAAAAGTTTTCTCATTGGAGATATCAATCTTTTCCATTAACAAGTTCTTTAGATTTAAATGGAGTTTCTTCATTATAGATTATGTTAAGAACTATAGATTACCTTGTTCCAGAGGATTCGCCTTGCTGATAATTGCTAGTTTTCCCCATGTTTCAGGAAGACGAACATTCACCTGCACGGATTAGTAGCAGACTTGCAAATGGGAGACGGTCCTAAAAATTAAGCGAAATCACAAAAGAATCGAATTCACGGTGTTTGATATTCATCACTCTATTGGTTCATACTACTTCAAGGTCAGTCTTCATGTCTGGACGAATCAGAAAGAATGATATATCGTCTGATAATTTGGCTGACGTACGTGTTTTATTTTCGATGCAGGTGTAAAATTCGGAGAAGAAAAACTGCGCTCCCAGAAAATATACGACCAAATGTAGAGGAAATATATATTTAAAAAAAAGGAATAACGAAGAGCAGAAGAACGAATTTGTGGCGAAATATTTGTTTTTTGTTATTTAAACATACATTACCAACCAGAAGTTCCTGCAATTGCTTTCTGAAATTTATCCCAAGCGATCAACCGTGAAATGATGATTTTTTAATCAACAAAAAGTTTTAAAACTGTCTTTGTAGCTGCATTGTAATTTATTTTAATCCCTTTTTGTGCCGAGTTTTCCAGAATCTGGTGAGGTTTGTAAGAGTTATCGCTTTTAAGAACTGAAAAATTATTATCAAAACAATTCTCTCCAATAAACCTCAACAGTGAAGGAATTGTGAAATATAAACATCAGAAATAAAGCTAAGAAAACGAAATCAAATTATTCTATGAAGAAATACATTTCAAATGTTAGAGCTTCCAAAGCTGTGGGTCATATTCTTATTTGGCCTTTATTGCCACCCTTAATTGTTAGAACTATTTCCTTTTATTTATTCAATTTTTTTTCTTGTCGTTAAGTTAACGATATGCATTTTAAGCTGTTCATCTGATCAACCACTAGTCGCCGGTCCAAATAAATTGCTCATATTGGAAGTTCGTGAGTAAACTTTTCTGTCAATTGTGATAGATGGAATCAGGAGTGGCGTTAGAATTTGCCCGACAGGGGGGGCACGACCTGCTGTACGAGGGGAAGAACGAAATTGGTCACAAATTTTCGCCAGATCTTTATTTATCAGCTAGTTGAATACCCCGCACAAAAATGTTCCCCGACGGGGTACAAAAAGTCTCTCCGACGGGGGGCGGGCTGGCCCCCCGGTCCCCCACTGGCGCCACCCCTGGATGGAATGAGCTTACATTGCGACCATTCAATATGGTCTAATAAACTTATATCGGCTACTAGTGAACGGTTAAGTAGGAATCGAAATCATAATAATCAATTAAAGTATTGATTAAATGTAAATAAAGATAAGTTGAATTTAACGCATGTATTCAGGGGCAGCAAACGGTAATTTTACCAACCGGGAAAGTCCACAGTATGGCGCCCCTCCCCAACAACCAACGTATTTTTAAAATTCTATAATGTCGGTATTCTAAATGTGAAACAAAATTTTACTTAGAAATAAACAAGTTTTACTACAAAATATGACCTAATAATATTATGTCGAGAACAGAGGAGAATCCTGGATTTGGGCCTGGATGGAGCTGAGATCATAAAAAATTTTATAACGCCGTGACGCTTGTCAAACCTCATGGCTTATGTAAACTAAAACAATTTAACTTGACAGACTTTACTCACCTGACAGTAAGAATCATAAAGAACACAACAGTACTTTCGATAATCTAATAAAAAACACTGTGAAATAACTAACCAAAAAATGTTTTCGACCGCGTCAACGTTACAAGTACAAGTGGAATGACAAAACAAAAGTGGGAAAATTTTCGAGTCTGTCAAGCCATATTATGACGTGTTTTTTTTAAGAACCAGCAGCTGTAGTGATTTTAAATAAAATCAAGAATCCTGGTTTAGCTATGGGGGAGGCTGCAACCCCCGTAGCACCCCCCCGGATTCACCACTGGTAGAGAATTTTTATGCTTTAGATATCTTTAAGATTATATAGTAGTTTCATGGATACTAACATAATATATATTCAATAAATTTATTTTAAAAACATATGACTTTTTTAACACAGTATTATAAAATTAGTTGAAAAATTCATTTTCCTTGTCTTTTTATCTGCAAAATGTTTCATTATATCCTCAATTTCAATGTTTTGCAATCAGTTCCGTTCAATTGGTATGGCTGTTAAGTCAACCAATCGCACCTGAGACATGCTATGTGAGGCTCCAATTTTATTTATAAAATTTATTTAACAGAGTTGTGGTAACAGAATAACATTATTATGCCATCTTAATTGTAAACATCGACTACTCCCTTATCGCTTGTATCGCTATATATTGATGGTAGCATTCTCGGTAAATAAATATCTATTTTTGATAATATTTGGCTTCATATAAATTCTAACTTTATATTTAAAATCATTCCACATTTAAAACAATAATTTTATACCTTATAGGTGGGACGCAGAGACGCTTTGAAGCCGGGCATTCACTCAAAGGCTAGCTAAAGTTCGTTTCAATATTAAGAGCCACGCACTTGGCGGCGATTTTACACCGGAAAGGGGTGTCAGGCAATGACCAAGATGAGTGCATTTCCGGTGTTTTTTGTTAGATCACGTCAAGTAAAATGTAAACATCTCCACTTCCCCCTATTTTGATGAAAATAATTTCGACTGGCGCATGTGCAAAAGTGCGGAGGGCTTCGGAATCCGAGAACATACAATATGCCATTTGTCCTGTTTTTTCCCACCCAATTTAATCAAAAAATTACGCACGTCATTCACGTAGGCTCCAAAGTGCGCTACCATAGCTCTTCGATCCCCCCTATTCCTCCCTCCCACTCGGCGGATTTCCGATTTTCTAGCCTTGTTGCGAAGTTTCAATCTAGGCAGACCCTTTGATATGCCGCTAGCCTCGCAAATTGGAATCGGCGCATGAAGTCTTGGATTTTGAGTTGGCTGGAATTCCACCACGCAAAATCGTTTCTTCCGAATTTCATAGGTTTTCGACCTTGACGATTGCTTTTTCCTTCCCGTGTCCCAAAAATTCCGTTTTGGAAGATATGTGAATAGCTTGTTTCAGAACCACTGATCTATTAAATCATTTTTCCCACCACGCTTCCGCTTTGGCGTCACCCCGATCTTTGCGCCATAGGCTGTTGCCCGGGCCTCGGGCCGCCAATGCTTGTATTGGTATATTTAAACTAAATGGTTTGGCGGGGCAAATAAATAATAATAAAAAAATCAAAATGATGTTCTAAGTTATTTTTTACTGTCACCCTGAACATGGATATAACATGAATTTCTTCAGGTAAACCAGTTTCATTGGGATTCACTTCAGAGAAAGCTTCCCAATGTCTAGTGCAATTTAGCGGAAAGGTAGTGTTTTCCTTTAATAATCAAAGCTTGTCATTATTTTTCAACAAGAAGTTTGGCTTTATTTTGCCATTCTGATTTGGATGCCCTTATTGGATTGTTAGAAATTTGTTTATAAAAAAAACCAATAATAATGAAATATTGAGAAGTGGATTGTGGGTATACTTATTGGGTGAGCTATGCCACCGGGGAGGGGGCAAATCAAATCAGGACCTGATTGCAATGCAAGCTATGGAGCCTCCTTCCCTTTTCCAACTTCCAACACCATATATCTTTTATGATTTTTTAGTTTAATCTCTATACAAGCAGTTTTTAAATAACAAATGTTATATCAAACTGAAATAACAAGTTATTTAAGTGAAGGGAAGGCCGCGTCTGGTAAAAAATTATTTCTGTAACTAGCGCATAAAAATTTTACAAATTTAATTAGAAAATTTAGATTTGGTGGCAGAGTTTATGGTGATAAGAGAGGGTCAAAACTTTAAGAAGAACAAATTAATAATTTATCAAAACTTTTAAATAAAATAGAACTAACTTGAGTTGTCATAAAAGGAAACATCGAATAAGCACACATCATATCTTCGTGAATCATCTCAGTAACGTATGTCACCCTCCTATTCTGATATACAGGATGATCCCACGCGGGGTGAACAAGCGTTATTTTCCATCAATATTGATCCCTAGGACTATACTCTAATTACAAAAGTTTTCATCAAATAGGGATGGGAATTTATAGAAAATATTTTTTTATCAAGGGGAGTTATATTAATGAAAAGTTACAAAATTAAATTGTTATGGCGCTTTGTAAAAGGAAAAAATGTCAATTATAATAATATTTCTCTTATATTATCTATTCACAAACAAGGTTGCAAGCTGTATCTGAAAGATCCCAAAGACATAAGAAGACAAGATTAAGCCAACTAAGACCCTTTTTCCATACCTCTCACTGCTCTTTGATAAGTCTTTGATATACATTTTAGACCATTACATATCTCAAAAATTGCTAAGAGGTGGAATCAGAAATAACAATAGATTGTAACTCTTTAAATCTATAAAATAGTCAAATAATGAAATTAATTGGAAATATTTGCAAAAATAGTTCATCTTGTGAACTTTCAAAAATATCCTATGGTGACAATCACAGGAGGCTCATTTTTCCCAGAAACAAGCAGTGCCTTATAAAAATATTGTAGGTACGATTAAATTAAATATAATTTTTCAAAGCTACTTTCAAATAATCCAACCTAGCTAGTTTATACTGAAATTGTGTATTTTTTAGAAAATTACAGCCTTTGTATCCATGAGTGACTTTAAATAACGAGAATTCGAATATGTAGTAACCATCAGTTCTAGGTGAGGAAAGCAGAAAGTGAAACTAAGAACCTAACAAAATCCAATTCCCAATCAGAAAAAAAAAAGAGTTGCCAGGGCGAACCATGGGTGGTGAGTCAGAGGGTTAAAAGATAGTTGGCTTTAGAAAACAGGAGCATCGAACATCAGTCTCTGGCTGAGTTCTAAGACCAGAAGAAGTGTATTGCATATGCCCATTATGTCCTTATTGTACTCAATGTAGCAGATTTCAGTTCTTTCTCAAAACTATTTGGGGTGTGGAAATCCATCCTGTCTGTCTTACTTTTCATTCACTTTCTGTCTTCTTTCTCATTTTCATCTTTTTTCATTGGAGAATCAGAATTCTCAGGTGGGAGAAGTAACAGAATGTAAGAAGAGAAACAGAAAATACGAATTTTTAATAATTTTAGTGAACTCTGCAAGTTCTGACACCTAAAGGACGAGTCATCTGCTTTTTTAGCAAAGCTAATAATATACACAACGCTGAGAGCAAGTAATTGTGCATTCTTTTCAATAATAGGCCATTTCCCACATAATCTAATTTTTCGCTATTTTCTCAAGTTGCCCTTCCATCTTATCAAGTCGATAGTTAAAACTATCTTACCAATGAACCCCTGCAATTGGTATGCGTCATTGACAAACTTTTTTTTCAATCCATGATGATTGGTTGATGTACTAGTTGACAAATATTTGGCATTTCTCTGTTTTTCTATGCTGAATAAATTTACATTTTTCTGCAATAAACATCTTCATATAAATTTGTGACCAGCCTCGAAATTTAAAAATTAACATATCTCTGTAAGTTTTGCATAGAATCGTGAAACTTGGCTTATACATGCATGAGTGTAAGGGAACTTTTTTCACTCATTGACACTTTGTTTCATTTGAGAACGTTTAAAAATCTCTACTTTTTTTAAACATTTTATATTCAACTTCCAATAGAAGCCAAAGTGTCTTCATACAAATTCTACCTTATTTGATGAAATTTTGTAATTAGAAGTATATGTCTAGTGCAATATTTATGGAAATGTTTGTTTTACTTTTTTTGGGAAACCCTATACTTACACAGCCACAGGCGGGTCGAGGTAATTTGCACTCAAACGGCAAAGCAACGATATGGCGCCCCTCCCCCCCAACACGCATAACCAACGTATTTTTTTAAAATTCTATTATGTCTAGCCTCTAAATGCCAAACAAACTTTTACGTAGAAATGTGCATGTCTAACCTGGCAAATATGACTTGATAATATTATGGAGAGAATTTTGAACTCAGATGCATTTAGTAATGCCGTAACTGAACGAAGCATGTCGA
>BGPR01000536.1:70679-94058 GCA_013235015.1 Araneus ventricosus
ACCGTTTGAGGGCATACATAGGCCGAATAAAGACGAAGTTAATGCATGCTACGAAATAAAAGGAGGTAAGAAATTACCTCAGAGGTCAATGACCAAAGAAAGAATATTCTTTATTCTTATCTCTTAAGCAGGTGTAAAAACATAAATAAGGTTTGATGAAACAATAACTTTGATTTTATAAATCGAAAACATTGTTACAAACCGCAGAAATGAATTAGAAACGTTAATTTGTTAGAGAAAAATTAAAAGGCCAATTAAACTGAATCATTCTAAACGATATTTTTTCTTTGAGGTGATAAAATATCGCAATGATAACATTTCTACAGTTATGTGAAAAAGGTCTAAAAATAGAATTTTCGTTATTAAATAAATAACAATATAATCTGAATTTAAAATAGTTTTACGCGTTTACCTCCTCATTGTGCTAATCCATCAACGCCAAATTATGTCGCCGGAGTCCCACCGGGTAAGTGGCAAGAGACAACACACACATGTCACCATTACCACACACATACAAGCCATCAATAATAAAACACAGCCACGTAAGACACACAATAATACCAAGGCCACAATAATAACAACACAATACAGCACAAAGGGCCACACAATAATAAAATACTGTTACTGTCATTACCAACACAATACGGTTGCTTTTGGCAATGGCATACGGCATTGCCATTTATCAATACCAACACACAATACCGCTGTTGTCAATAATACATTACCAATTACACACACACTACTACCTCATCAATGTCAATAATAATGCCGCAATGTTACTACTACTACTGGTCATCATACACACAATAATAATACTACTACAAGTGTATACTTTTCCGCCTAAGTAATACACAAGCACAATAATATACGCTACATCAGCAATAAGCAATACTAACACATCTCCCTTTAGTTAGCTGAAATTCTCTTGTTCTGTTACTTTTAACTAAATTTGTTTTTATTCTTGTTGCATGTAGGAGAGTGTCGTAAATCGTTATTTTTCACCTGGTTCCCCCGGAGACTGAATTTGCATTTCAGTGGTTTTCACTAAAATGATCAGACGTCCCGGATATGTTCTGGCTTCGAATTTAATGTCTCTGAATGCCAACAATTTTATAAGTAAAAAGTTCATTTAAAAATATTAACTGGATTTAATTATTCCGAAACGTCAGGTAAAGGAGTGAATTTTAAATAAAAATATAGTGAAACCCCGATTAACCGAACCCGGGTTATCCGAAATGCCTCTGAAATCGCAAATCTAAAAAACAAGTATTGTACTCCACGGAAATAATCGTCAAGGCGAGACTTTTTTGCAACGATATCCCCACTTTTTCTCTTAAGCCTCCCCAAGAAAGTCAGTGATTCATTTTAGAGTGCTAAAATTAAAATTAATGGGTATTAACAATATTAATTAGGATATTGCTTGCATGTGCAGAATTCCTACGTTTATGACGTATTTTACGTCACATCAAGTATATAAGCTCTACTTGGTTTTGCTGTAGTACTGTCTATCTATGTAGGAATAAGGGTTGAACGGGAAATAATCCCGGCTTGAGCAACCACTGTTGTAGGATTGAGGGGTAAAAGACTCGGCGGTATGAATTTAGGGAAAGAATGTTCGGTTAAATAACTAATTTACTTTATTACACATTACAACAATATTTACAAAGAAATGATTAAATACAGGCGAAAGTTTAAGGTAGGAGTTTTATGCCATTTAATGTTAGTTATTAACAGACTTAAACCCAGAGTGGGAACAAAGGGGAATAAAGGCCATGGGCCGTGCCCTAAGGCGGAAACACCTACCGCGCGAGCGAACTTGCCACCTTCTCTGTTGAAACCATGGTGAATCCTTCTGAAGAGATCCGTGGAAATGGCTTCGCGTTCTCGTGAGAAAAACTTACGGCACACACTCATTGATTCGTGCTGCCATCTACCGTTAAGGTTGCTTACTAAATGGGCTTAATTACTTTCCTATGTCTATGAGATGCAGATGTAAAATGGTGTGGTAGCTATACCGTAATACGACGCTCTACTTTGATGCCCAGTCAAGTCATGGATCAGTCAGCTCGTGTAGTTTTGTTATAATTTTGTTCCGGCTCAACCAAAGTGTACGGTACGGCGCCAAACTTGGATTTTCTTTGGCGAAAAATCGCTAAATGTGGTAAGCCAATGGCGGACTGTAACATGGCGGACGTTTGGCGAGTTTTTCATTATTTGGCGCCAGCTTGGCGAGAGATGTACCGTACACTTTGGTTTTACCTTTGTTCCTTCGTAGACAAGTCTAAATCTTACTTAATTTCTTGCTTATTTAATTATAACTTTCATTAAAGAAAGTTTATCTTTCGTATGTCTTTTATTTCAACGACTCCCAATGCTCCCGAACTCGCCGGTGCGAATAGTGCGCCCGACGGCGTGTTAACTTTATAAAGAATATAAGAGTAGCCTACAAATAGAGTTCTGAATTCATCTTACACTCAAAACATTTCAGAATTATTATTAGAACTGTTATTAGATGAAAGATAGTAATAGATATTCATGGCTCAATCGAAAAAATCGGTATCCGAAACTGCTTATTTGTTTATCCGAGGTTGTACTGTTAACCTCTTCACCTACAACAATGTGTCTGGCACGTACAATGAATTACAGATTTTTTGCTATTTTAATTTGTAATTCAGTCAACTTAAAAATTAATTTTAAATACAAAAACCACTTGGACACGCATAAATGTCTCAAGTATCCTTTACGATCTTAAATAGATTGAAATAATAAAAAATATCCCAAATGGGTGGTATCATCTAGTTATGAGGTTAAATAAAATCGTATGGCAAGGGTTTAAATAAAAGTGAATTTTCCTTCTCAACTTTTGCTACAAGTGACGAGACGTGCGGATTAGCTGGTTCATTAACGATGTTCGACTCTTTCCCCCTTGAGAAGGTTTCTCGAATTCGAATTAAATGTCCTTTGTAGTTTACTACTGAATAGTTTATATTAAACAAGAAGATAAATTAAAAAAAAATATCTTCGAAGGAATTCTCCTTCCCAACTTCTACTCTGCATAGAACAGGACCACTCTAATGTGACCTATGTGAATGAAAATCAGACTAAAAGAAAATTAGGAAAAGTAATACAAAAATTGTTATTTATTATTCTTCGTCTTTTACTAGCTTTTCCATTAAGAAATTATAATATTTTATTTTTCATTGTTTCTGAATTTTTAATTTTTTGTATTCATTCACGTATTTTTAGATTCTGCCCGATATCCCTATCCCTTTCCCAGCCAGCATCCAGATCTTGAATTTTCAACGAATCCCAGAAAAGATGGCAATAGCAAAATATATCATTTATGCTTCTTGATTTCTAGCAATTTTTTTTAAATTAAAAAAATATTTATTTGTTTATATTTTATTGTTTCATCATTTAATCCCCGGCAGCGTCCCGTATTACATATGCCCAATTTTACAATTTCCTAGACTAAAGTTCAGAAAATATGGTGAATTTATTTTAACTTTGTCATGCATTTAGGCTGATCTTTTCCTTGCCTTAAATTTAAATTCGATAAATGTTTTGTTAAATCAATATATTTGCTATAACAATAGCAGAAACTTCGTTCACCAGAAAACAAGATAGCATCCCTGGGATCCGGGAATGTCTGGTCACGTTATTTCCAGGAATGGCATTAGAGTTTGCCCGACAGGGGGCATGGTCTCCCCGTCAGGAAGGTACGACCTGCTGTACGGGGGACGATTGTAATGAAATTGGTCTAAAATTTTCGCCAGATTCTTATTTATCAACTACAGTTGAATACCCCGTACAGAATTTTCCCCGACGGAAGGGCCCTGGTCCCCCCTCAGGCGCCACCCGTGTTTATTTTGAAAGCAAAGGAGAGAGCAAAGGAGAGGAAAACCTGGCCAATTTTTTTATTGTGTTGCATTAGTTTAGCTAAAAATTTCACAAAGATAATAATTTTACAGAATTTTCATGAAAATGATTGCGATGAATTAGAGTTTCATTTTCTTTCAATCAATAGAATACTTTCAAATTTATTTTGAGAAGATCTCGAAAATTTTTGTGCAAAAATTGCTTATTGTGTCATTAGTTCAAACATTTTGATTTTAGTTACGATTCTGTAGCCGGCCGATAAAAGACCGCGGATGCTCGAGGTGTTAGCCTGTTTAGACGCCTTCTGAAGAGAATCTCAGATATACTCTCTCCCAGAACTTAATCGCATAGCTTCCCTCCAGCTTGTGCAAGGCCTTACACCCTCTTGGGTAGGCTGGGCCACGGCGGGTTGTAAATAAATCGCATAGCTTCGGAATAGGATGGGTAAAACTGGACATTCACGAGGGTTGCGCTCCAGTCCATTTGGAGCAAAGTTCCAGTCCAATTTCCAATTTTTAGGCCATCCATTTAGGTAGGTCATTCCCGGCCGGA
The DNA here is from genome assembly GCA_013235015.1 of Araneus ventricosus. Classification (NCBI taxonomy): domain Eukaryota; kingdom Metazoa; phylum Arthropoda; class Arachnida; order Araneae; family Araneidae; genus Araneus; species Araneus ventricosus. The sequence continues at coordinate 75,111 of BGPR01000536.1, forward strand.
CCGCGCCAACCGTAAACTAGGGCTTTTGATTTCCCGGCATTTTTTCCTTCCCGGGAACATAAAAGTCATTCCCGGGAATGCATCAAAATTTGAAAAAATCAATATTAAACAATTTGTAATTAATATTGATATCAATTAAAAATTAGCCATTTTTAATTGATATCAATATTAATTACACGGAAATCAGGATATTCATAAATTCCAAAATTTACACTCATTTATATATTGAACTACAAAATACAAATAAAATGTATTTATTATTCCTTTTTAAAGTATGATTTAAGAAAACATAACCAATCTATGCTTTTATCATTCAACCTAGTTCTTAGCTTTGTTATGAGCAACCCGGCAGCAGAAAATGCCCTCTCAGCTTCAGCTGATGTTGGTGGAATTGTTTTCAAAGCCTCACCCAGTTTTATAATATTTGATGATCGATTTTTTGTTGAGTCAAATAACTGCAATTCTTTCTTCAATCTTGTTCAAGTTAAAACTCTTGTTAGTTGAACAACTAGGACCTTTGCCTTTGAGTGAATCGCTTTTTCTAGTTTTAGGTATACAATGTTTGGACCAGAGAACTTTTCATATTCTCAGCAAATTCAACTTGTTTTCAACTCTCTCTCTCATCTCTGATTCAATTGTTGGTTCAACTCTCCAATAATGAAAGCAAATACTCCTTCGGCAGTTAGCGAAGTCGCGTTTCGACTGTATAGTTTTTCTAGGAGAATTTTTATGGGCTTCAAGTCTGCTACAATTGCAGTCAGAGTTTCAAATTCTACATTAGCCAAAATTTTTTGTTCTTTAATATCAATTAATGCTTTTGAAATTGCTGGTTTTATCTCTAAAATTTTTTCAAGCATTGCTAACAAACTATTCCAGCGTGTTTTGGTGTCTAAACAAACCCTCTTTTCACAGCAAAACTCTGCTTTAACATAATTTTGTAAAATATCATTCTTAAGAGATGATTATCTGAATATTTTACAATTTTTTGTTCCCGGGAAACAAGTATAATTCCCTGGAACACAAAAAGTATGAAAATCTTACGATTTCCCGGGAACCCAGGTTCCCGGGAAAGAAACCCTACGGTAAACCCATCACCTACGGGCACTCCGATCCCCCAGGACTACTGAACCTACTCCTACTCCTGTTTTAAAAACGGGACCCCGGCCACACAGGTGGTTTCGCTTTTTGGAGAGAGCCTCCTCCCCTCCCGTAGATTGCACTTCATTTATATAGCCTAATAGCCGAAAACAAACCGAACTACATTGGATTTCCAAATTTTTCCCTGGTCATACCAATTCTCATCGGTTTAGTTTAGTTTAGTCATATTAATGTCCCATTTTGAAGCATCACGAGGGCTATTTTGGCACGGACCTCGTAAAATTTGTACCATGGTCAGATGACGACACCTGAGCTTTCACCCCCTCTCCAAACTTCTGCGCCACACCAGCGGGAGGGCGTTTGACCCCCTACGTATGATTTAATGAGAAACAGTCCCAATGCACGACGGCTCTTCTGTGAAACCTGGAACCTTCTGGCCCCAAAGATGAGACCTTACCACTAGACCACTGCGGCTTTCTAAATCTGATGGGATTTTTGCATTGTCCAAAGGTTTTGGAGCGATGTGCGCCAAATGAAGTGGAATGGTCTGATTGTGAACACCCCGCTTAATGCGCACGCTGTTGGTATTGTAATATTCCCAAAGTAGGCTTGAAGAATATTTGAAGAATGTGAAAAAAAATCAGTGGATTCCCGTATAACGTGAATTTGTATAACGCGACCGAAAAATTGCAACAAATGTTCTTACAGGGCGATAAATTGTCCTCTATTACCTGTAAGATAAATTTAACATTTTCACATATTGTTTAGCAACGGATTCCGAAACCCTCCTCGCTTTTGCGCATGCGTCGGGCGGAGTTATTTTCATCAAAATAGGGGAAAAGTGAAGAATAGAAGGGGAGATGTTTACATTTTACTTAACGTGATCTAACAAATAACTCCGGAAATGCGCTCTTATGACTCATTCCCTGACACCCCTTTCCGGTGTAAAATAGACCAAACGTGCTAATTTCAGAATTCGTTGCTAAATAGTAGTGTGTGAGTTTTTTTGTTTATAAAAGCAAATGTATACACTTACCTGCTGTTTACATATGAACAGTGAAGCTGACAGTTTTTTTAAAAAGTAATTTTCCACCTAGCAATATGTTACAGTTTAATTTTGAAATCTATTGTGCATTTTTCATAAAGAAAGATTTGACTTGACAGCACAATGTAAGACAACAAGCATTTAGATTTTAAATGACATGCGCAGTTATCATGTGACATCACATGGATTTGACATCATTATCAATCACTAATCATTTCAGTTTAATTTTGGAATCTATTGTGCATCTTTCAGGAAGAAGGGACTCCACAGAACAGAACACCACTTTATGCCGCTGCGACTGTAACCTTTTGGTTATTTAATTCCTTGCCTTACGATTTTATTTAACCTCCTAATTAGATGCCACCACCCATTTGATATACATATTTTTATTATTTCAATCTATTTAAGATGGTAAAGGATACTTGAGACATTTAAATGTGACCAGGTGATTTTTGTACATAAAATTAATTGTTAGGTTCACTTAATTGCAGATTTAAGTAGCGTACGGGCACAAAAGAGCCGAAAGTATGATATGCGACGCCGACAAAGAAGGGGTTAATCAATGAAGCGGACATGAAGTGGAAGAGACATCGGAAGACGCTCCTCAACGCATTTTTACGGATCCTACTATGGTTTGGATTGAGGTCGCGTTTCATTGGCTCTCAGCGTCACGTGACCTCGCTTGCTTCTGAATGACGTCATAGGATCGCGCTTAGTTTGGATTTTGACTTTTGTCTTAGCTATTGTATCGTGGAAAAACCAAAATTATCTTTTAATTACGATTATTTGGATATTTCTAAAGGGAATGATGAATTCAAGATAAAGATGATTTTGGTTCCTCCATGATACAGTAGCTAAGACAAAAGTCGAAATCCAAACTAAGCGCGCTCCTATGACATCATGCAGAAGCAAGCGAAGTCACGTGACGCTGGGAGCCAATGAAAAGCGACCTCAATCCAAACCATAGTAGGATCCGTAAATATGCCTCCTTCAACTGTCTGGCAAATTATCACGGAGGTTGGGAGTTCGAAAAGGTTATAAAAGCACAAATCTAAAATTCTGGATTAATATACAAGAAAGTAAGAGGAGCATGCATATAAAAAATAAATAAACAAAAAATTGAAAAATGGGCATGAAATGTACAATTACAACAAAAAAGAGAGAAGAAAAAAAAAAAACTAATCTACCAAAGAATTCCACAGAAACAAACTAATATGTGAGAGTTAAAGCACTTGTGTGTCTGTTCTGTTGAGTGTTCCTTCCTCCATAAAGTGAAAGTTCTTCTGTGTGGAGGGAGAGAATAGTTAATGTGCGCTGTAACATTGACGAAGAAGACTCGACTTCACAGCACAACGTAAGACAACAAGCATTTAAATTTTAGATGACATGCACAGTTAAGCTTATCATGTGACTCTGACATCAGGTGGATTGACTTCATTATGAATCACTAATCACGTTCTTACAAATGGCCGCCATTTAATGTGTTTTAACAAGAATTTGCATTTATATTTGGAAAAGAACGACGAGAAAATTTTATGCGATTTCTTACAATATAATTTTAGGTTTTAGCTGATATCCGTAGTTAAATTTATCGTGTGACGCTGATATGACGTAAATTGACTCCATTATCGAGAAATTATTCTTAAGGATTATTACCATTAAATGTATTTTACACAACATTTCTACATGCATGTTTGAAAAATAACAAAGACAAAAAGGATTGCAATTTTTTTTATACCAAAACGCAATACTTTATTACATATTTCACAACTAACAAAATTTTCATCTTTGGTTCCTCATAGTAAAGACTCCTTTATACAAAATTCTCATACATCCGTGAGTTAAGCTCACAATTACAAATTGCTATGATTTTAATTCGGGAACTAGATACCATTTCGAATTGAGATACAAATGGGAGAAAAACAAAATAACAGATATGGGAGATTCACCAAAAAATAATAAATCTAAATGTTATTTATTACACAAATAAAAACTTGACAGCATGTATAACATGAAATATGTATGAAATATGTTCCTTCATTTTTTAAATATGCGGTCGCTTATTTTGCAAGGAATGAGAATGACATTTGTTACATAGCGTGATATTTTACATGACAGTAGAAGACGAAATATTGAGAAAATGTTGTGTTTGGAACAACATGCATATGTACACAGGAAATGTACAACCATATACCTGCATGTTTACGACTTCAGTACCTATTTTAATTCTCATGCATCTGTCTTTCTTTAAGTTGTCTAAATTATTCGCATCCGTCATTCTAAACGTGGGAAAAATTCTAAATTTTTTGCGGTTAAAATTACCCGATATTTACCAAACCATAACTGAGTTAATAATAGTTATAATATTAAAAAATATCGCTTTGAATTACGGAATATTTTAAATTTAAAATAGTTGCTTGCATTTTAATTATTTCTTTGATACACCAAATGATTCTATTTTTGAAATATATTATAGTTCCGAAAAGAACAAGCGTACTGAAATTCGTTTGAGAGCAGACGATTTTTTGTGTTCAAATGAATATCATAGTATTAAAAATTCTCTCCGAGATATTTTTATTTAGCATTTAGTAATCAATGGAATTCTTGAAAAATAGTCAGGATAAAAACTTCTGAAAAATCTTTATAGTAATCTTGTGTTTGTATGTTATTTTTCAGTTCTATTATTATTTAATTTGTAAAAAATTCACCAAAAGGATAATTTAATATCTTATTGTTAAACAATTAATGTCGTGACATTTTCTTAAATTAGATGCAATATAAAAATTGATTTTAATTAAAATAGAATAATTTGGAAGGTCATTCTTTTGATAAAATATTTCATACAAGTCATGATTCTCTTTATTGAAAATTCTTTTACAGCTAAAAAAACCTTTCATTAGTTTTTATTTCTTATTAGTTTAATCGCATACTTAAATGTTGTCCTACCGCCAGGAGAAAAACCCTGAACAGGGTTGCCTCACGTAGACGGTTCGAAGAAAGGAGGGAAACGGATATAAAATCAACCTCAACATTTGGCAAACTAGGCGCTCTTCGTTAGGCGAGAATTCGTTTTCGACTGAAGTACAAACCGAAATAAGACTTCCGCTGGTTCTATCTGTGCCAAACGAAATGAAGCCCTTTTCTTCACCCCCAAAATGCAATGGAATATCCCGTTTCCATAACGACTGCCATCGGGATGTCTAGTGTCTAGGGTTTTTCTCGTGGCTATAAGACAGTATATATATTTTATCTGCAACATCAGCTGATCATATCATAACTGTCTAATAACCAACTATAAATTAGTGGCAAGTTTCATGCGATATAAATGATAATAATAAAGATAAATTACAGTTTTTAATAACGTAATTTCTCAGTATAACTGTATTTAATATCTTAGGAATAGAGAATTTTTAACATGTTGAAATAATCAGAATGCTTGCGTGATATTTTATTTTATAATTTAATTTTCAAAATTGCATATTAAAATCTACAGTTTACAGGTAAAAGGTAGATAAATATTGAGAAAAGATTTAACCTGTTATTCATAACGTGATCAATTGTTACTTTACATCGTATCCTTAACTTTAATGAGGTCGATAGAGAAATATTTCATTCCTGAATCGGATATAAAAGATAAATTGGCCTTTACAGAAAGTAAACACAAGGAAAGTTAATTGCAGTTGCAGCTTTGTTTTTGAAACTTATGAAACAATAACTGTTTGAAGATTAAAACACTATACAAATTTTAAGTATAGCAACAGAAAAGCATAAAGAGACACTTAAAAAATGACGATATTAAAAACATTCTTCTATCGATGAAACGCCTTCTTAAATCTTCTGCGATTAGGTTCTCGTGTTCTTCAAAGTCCTGACGTAAGGAAAAGGCTCCGCAGATAATTACGGTTTATCACACCAGATGGCTTCCGACGCTTCCCAGCACGCAGCTTCCGGGTGGGCTGTCTGTCTGTCTTGTATGGCACAGAGATGCCGGATCATCCGGCAGCAGGACTCTCCGGGAGTACCTGGAGTCGTCAGAGAGGGTCGTGATGACGTCACTCGAAGACAATGTGGTGCTCAGAGGAACTGATTGTAAGCTCACGTGGTCCTGAAGGAGAAAAAATATTGTTACTGTGAAGTTTAATATTTTTGCTGTTTTTCCGGGTTAAAAAATATCCCGAATTTTTCTCGGTTTAAAACAAATATCCCGTATTATCTCATGTTTTTGCTTGTAAACAAATTGTTAGTTTCAAAAATATTTTTAAAGGATCAATTACAGATAAACTTCGTTATATAAAGGCTCGTGGCGTCAAATATCCGGGTTACCCAGGACAGTCCCAGTTTTCAACTCATCCTCCCTGCTTGCTTTGATTACAAAAACATCTGAAATGTCGTAAAAGGCTTAGAAAGACCTCTGTTTATCAAAAACAAGAGCATTTGAGTGGTATAAAATATTTAAAAGTAATGTTGATTGCTTTCGTTGATTGTTGTGGTAATGTGCATTATGAATTTCTACCAACTGTCCATACTGTCAATAAAGAATATTATATAAGTTATTGTGTGAAGTAATTCGTCGAAAACGACATGAATTGTGGCGAGATAACTCATGGGTTTTGCACCCTGATAATCCGCCTTTTCACAGTGCCATAACCGTTCCTAAATATTTGAGTTAATTTAACAAATTAACTCTCAAGCTTCGTATTCACCTGATATGGCACCGTGTGACTTTTTCTTATCTCCATGGTTGAAACTGCTTCTTCTTGGCCATTGTTTTGAGCTTATTAATGCAATGAAAGGAAATTCATTACGAACCCTGAAGGAGTTTCACGAAAACGACTTTAACCCTTAAAAGACCGATTTCTTAAAAAATTATTTAAAAATGTTTTTGACTTTAATTTCTTGAATAAAATATGAGAAAAAATCTTATTTTGTTTTACGTATGGTTTATGGCTAAAAAATGGTTTGAACGTTTGTTTTTTGTTTAACATTCTTCAAAATTATTGAATAAAATATGGTATTCTCAAGCGTACAAACAAAGCTCATTTTTTTTATCACCACTCAGGTTGTAATCTATATGCTGTAATATTTTCAGCTCGTGTTCTATTGGCATTAACAGGCATTAGAGCTTTAGTCTTATTCTCAAGAATTTTAGAGGCCAAAATTGGGTATGTTGCTTAAAGGCAACACTGGACTTTTTAAGGATTGGAAAAAACATTGGCAGTAGTGCATTGTAGTCGCAGGAGATTATTTCGAAGGAGATATAATAAATATTTGCTAATAAATGGATACAGTTTGTTTTATGACAGCATTATCAATACTTTTTGATCACAGTAGTATAAAGATTGCCCCTTTAATCCAATCCCCTCCTAGTGGAGGTTATCTTTACATATGTAACAAACCGACGCAACGGTGTTTTTTTCAAGCAGACACAGCGATGGCAGTTGGAATGTTTGTTAAATATTTGCTGAGACTAATAAATTTTATTTTTGTAAAATTTCTGCTATCGACGGCATAATTGCCCCAACAAATATTTTACCACATACATATTATTTTAGTATTTCCGAAGCTGCTTCGGCTTCATCACATTATTTTTGTTTCTGCTTGCGAAAATATAAGTTAAATAAATAAATAAAATAAAATGTGAACTAAAAATGTTGTTAGACACGAGAAAATGTTCTTTTTCGAATCACAAGAAAATTTAAAACTGTGCTTACATTGCTTTTCCAAATATAAATTTCAAATTGATTCTGAGGATTTTTTTTCATCCAGAAAAATGAAAAGACTGCCAAGAAAAAAATGTATGTACTTTTCGTGAGAACAAACGAGTGTAACGGCTGAAAAAAATCGTCCATACGATAATTCAAAGAATTAAAATGAAAAAATAAATGTCGAGATTAATCGGAAAGAGGAATCAAAAGTAGCGGAGTAAAAAAAAAAAATATGTTTTTAAACCGCATTATATTTGCACAATTTTGTATTGAAACATTTATTTAATGCTACGCTTTTGTTATGCTTTAGCATTTTCATAAGTTTAAAAAGAAAATATTTTTTTAAGTGCTAAAAAGGCATTAAAAGATTCTTAAATGAAAACTGAAATAAATAAATTATCGTCTCTGTTTCAAGTGTGATTAAGTTAACATGATCTTTTAAGATGTATGAAGTTGTAATAATCAAGTGCTTTTGTTTAAATTCAGCTCTTAACTTACTTACGCTTTTGTACAATGTAGTTTAACCCTTTTAGTGCCGAACGACGATATATCGGCGTTCGCAACACTTGCGAAAAGTGCCAACGACGATACATCGTTGCGTATGCGATGGCGATACTATTCGCATCGCGAGAGAACTCAAAATAAATATGTAAAATATAGGAAATATATAATACGTATGTAAATATGGTTTAGTTTCTTTGCGAAAGAATTGAAAAAATTGTTTCTGGATTTAACTTTTTGTTGTATTCCATGTTGGTTGGTGCCAAGACTGCGTATAAACTAGAGCGATAATATAGAAATTCGACATGTCATTTTCTTGAGACCGTAATCGCAGGATTTAGATAGTTGTTAGAACATATCTCCAGAATTTCTTATGTGCAAATGTGCTTTTCTGTTTTTCATGATGTTTTATATTTATGTTATTCGTATGATTTTCAACAAACATTGATATATAATTGGCAATAATTTATTCTCCGTGTATTTCTTAATATGCTCCTTTTTGAATTTTCTAAACATCATTCTTACGATGTTTTTCTATGAGCTTTTTCCAAAACCTTAGCAGATTCGTCAAATGGGTCCGACATTTTCGCATAGGTACGATACTTTCGGTCGGCACTAGAAGGGTTAACAACTATAGTTATTTTCAAAGCAGATTTTAAATTCAATAAAAAGTCGTACCATTCCTCGATTCTTCAGTATATCCGGACAATTGTCTTTTTTTCTAGATTGGGACAAATCTAAAAAAATAAACAAAAAGTAAATCAATAAAGGTTTAACAAATAGGGTTTTGAAATAATTTTCATAATTTAAATAAATCCAACTCAGTTAAATAAAAATGGAATAGAATTACTTTGTTTTCCTGATTTATTCAAAATAAAGGAAATACGAACAAAATTTTAAAAGAATCAAAAATAAGATTTTTGCTTTTGTAGTACATATTTTCCAAATAAACGTGAATATCTCCTTCATTCTCTTTTAACGTTATTTTTTTAAAAAAATGAATAAAACACGAACATTTTACAACTGACGAGTCTAAATAAAGTAAACTATAAGTTATTCCTAGCATAGAAGCAATACAGGTGTAGATTTCTATTTTGTTTTCGTTTCATAATATCTTTTTTATTCCAAGTAGGAAGTATCTAGAATATTTTTAAAATAAAAGTGTTCGCGTTTACTGATCGTTTCAATATCCCGAGACTACCACTTTTAGACGATTTTACTCCAGAAAAGGGTGACAGGCAATGAGTAAGATGAGCATATTTCCGGAGTTCTTTGTTAGGTCACACTAAGTTAAATACAAACATTTCCCCATCCATTCTTCACTTTACCCCTATTTTGGTGAAAATAACTCCACATTGCGCATGAACAAAAGCGCGGAGGGTTTCGGAATCAGAGGACATACAATAATTTTTTTTTACCTACTTGCATAGAGCGTTATTAAATATGAAACAGAATACAGTGAGTAAAGAAAGTAGTTGGACAAAGATGCAATTCAGTGGGGTAGCGACCGGGGGACAAGGGGGTTATAGATTCCATGAGGACAAAAAATTAATGTGATTATGCCACTTTTTAAAGTGAAATATCATGATGGAGCGAAAAAGTAATTGCAATCTCCGGGTTGCATATTAACTAATCTTACATTGATATGAACCACAGAGATTTTCGAGCCTCCTCATTGGTGGTTTTTCCTATGTCATTTCTGACTTAATTCACTGCTATGCATTTTTTCTTACTCAAGCATTTTCGGAATCTGGTTTAGAAGATTAAAGACTTCATTTTTTTTCTTTTTCCTTACAATTAGATGGGAAAAATCCGATTTTGACTAAAAAGAAGTTTGTATTTCTGTATCAGAAACACAGATGGTGCTATGTCAAATTTTTGCATCTCATGTAGCCATTAATTTAATTATTTAATCCAAAGTTATTGAGAAGATTTAAAGATAAGTGTGAAATGAATTGAAATAAAATTTTGTATCAACGCTTATTCATTTTCATTAAACTAATGTCGAAGAGAATACAAAATAATAGCATATTAAAGTCATTAGATCTGTAAGGAAAAAAAATCCCTTGCAGTGAGTTGCGTCAGAAATGACGAAACATGAGCCAACCAATGAAGAGGCTCGAAAATCTCCATGGTCCGTATCAATGTAAGGTTAGTTAATATGCCCCCGGGCACCATTTACACTTTATAGACAACTGATGACGAATGGGGGCGAAAAAATCATATAATGCTCCAGGCGCCAGCTACTCTCGCTACGCCACTGTGCAAATTTTGAATAAATCTCTATAATTTCCAAAATAAACAATCCCGTGGCAAAATATTTTGTAGGACAATGAATTTTGAATTTTTTTTCCACCGATGAATTTTCAATTAACTAAGTAAGTTGCATTTGTACCTAAACAGTTATTCAATTTGGATGCAAACGGCTTCTTTAGAATCGCATAGAACTCATTACAGTAGAAATTAGAGTAACTGATGAATTTTCAATTTGTATGAATTTAAAATTTGTAAGGCAATATGTGAATTAGTAGTGTAGCTAACTGACAATGGACTTTTCGTTTAAAAAATTCACAGATATTTTCTAAAAACAGGTAACATCTTCAGCATAGCATCAGTTACTATACCATAGTGGACTGAGAAAATTCCAATCATGAAAGGCCTAATGGGAAGTCAGATACGCTGAATTGCCATGATAAAAGGAGCTATAATAAGCTATAGGATAGAATTCCAAGTTAAACTGAATTCTATGTTTTTTATATTCTATTTGTTTTATCTACTATATCCTATGATATGATTGCGATTTATTTTAAAGCATTGTTCAAATTATCTCTTCAGGTTTGATTTAGAAAATAAAACTTCAAAAAAAAAATCCCTGACATGCAGTGTTTCCATTTATCATTAACAGCTGTACGTGGATATTTCGATGCAAAGTAAACACAGTTTTATATATTGTAAAAAGAAATGCTAGAAAATGATTTTATAATCCACATTTCATTTTGTTTTATACCATTTTGTTATCAATGTTCTTAAACACCTTTTTTTTTTAAAAAAAATTTCAATTCTCCTATAAAACATTCATGAAACAGAAAATTATTCTAATTATAAAGACATGGCGAATTTAAAGTTTTTTATTTCTCCAAAAGAAAAAGAAAAGTTCCATCGCAAATTAGGATTTTTCAAAGGATGGAATAGAATTATTCAATAAATCCTCTTGCTTGGTTTTAAAATTCAAGTAGACCTGTAGAATGGAAGCAGCCATTATATACGTTGTAACAATAAAATTTAGAATCTCATAAACTTATAAGGAATTCTAGATGAAAAGTCAAACATAAATTTTTTTTCTCTGAAAAAACTTCGTGGAATCGACATCAAATAGCACTCTATCATAAAATGTATGTTTTCATTGAAGCAGAATCAATTTTCCAGAAACTTTAAATTGCCTCTACGAACAAAACGTTTTCATATCAATAAGGAATGTCATTCAAATTCAAATATATCCCGATTCCATTCTATTTAATTAAAACATCTCCTACATTGGTGTGACTGAGGACCTTTACATATCAAAGAATATTATTTTATCTTACCATAAGGCCTAGCTGTCTGGTATCCAGGAATGCACTTTTCACTGACTTGTTTTTTAGCTTCCTAAGAAAGAAAGAAAAAAATGTGTCATCAGCAAAAGGCGACAAAGTAGGAGGCAAAAAGAAAACGCATCGCTAAGAATTACAGAAAGGAAACAATTCATGAACTCACAAAAAGCTCTTTCATAAGTATTTCTTCTTGGTAGCTGTCTTTGTCGTCTACCTGGCATATAGCTTCTCCATTGATGGATTGTTGATATTTGCTGGGAGTGTACATCAAAGAATCCGGAGTTGTTGTCTGTGTTAGAGCTTTGGGACTTCCTACAAACGAGTGGAATGGTAAGAAACAAGAATTCAGAATGAAGCCAATTCATGCCAACGATTTATGTAAAACACGTGTCGGCATTTTTAATTTGGAATTTATTGTACATCTTGCATTTAGTGTTCGTAACATTTTGCTGTTTGAAATAATATAGCTTCAGGGTTTTCGTAATGTAATTTTAGTTCTTACATAAAGAACTTATTTAAGATTATTGGAGTTTTTTTTATTATTTTTAAATTTTGCCTTATTTTTTAATATAATTTTCTTTTTACATTAGGAGTATTCCTATTCGTTATTATTACTAAAGTAAGTTTAATTTAAATTGAATTGATGCTTGCTGAATTTATAATACATTCAAATTTTTACAAACACTTTTAGATGATTTTTAATTTTTTTATAAATATGTAAATAACTATGTATACTATTTGTAAATAACTATATGTAACTATTTGTAAATAACTATATGTAACTATTTGTAAATAACTATATATGTGTTGGTTAGCATTATTAGAATTAAATCCAAAAGAATGCAGAGCAAGCTTGGTGTAGACGTAAAAAAATCGCTTCAAAACTGCACAGTCCATGTTTTATGCGTTGCGCTTGTTAAGAAGAAATTTGAAAAAACATTTTAGCACGACAAATGCCTTTCTCTTTCGCATTATAACAGATAAAACCCGAAAAATAAAATTTCGTGGTGTTTGTGTTGTGCGAAAAATGTGTGCACATTTTTCCTTACAGAAAGTTTTCGCACACGTAATAGTACATTTTTTTTTTGTTGTTTCTTCACCAAAGGCGACCACTATGATAATAAGCGGTAAAATGGCTTATCGTGGCTACTTAAAAACCATGATTTTGATGAGATGTATAGTTTTTTCGGCCTTAGAAGGAGAAAATGAAAAGGCGATAGTTTTGTAGATAAAATTGCTCATTCTGAAGATTAGTTGAATTTTTTTTTAGTTTTAGTTAGATTAATCTCGTTCTTCGTAAGGGAGATCTAAGAAGAAAGTGTTATCTTGCGCCGGTCTTTGTAATTTTGAACGGTGGTCAGATGACGAGGGAGATACTTAAATAGGCATCTCACTTTCCTAAGTTCCATGCAATTCTAACGGGACGCTTTTTGACGAAGGCAGATTTGACGTGCACCTGAACCACATACACGGTGGAATTTTGGTGGCTCCGAACCTAGAGCTTTCCAGTCTTAAAGCCGAATTGATTCCACCAGGGCATGTATGGCCTGGTGATACTGAAGCAGAGATATTACTTCCACACGGAAGCACCCTCGGATATCCAACAATGGTTTCATTTAGTTAATCTGAATATCACATTCTTTATTTATGCAATTTGAGCTGCTATGTTGAGAAAAATTATTGTAAAAGCTATAAATAAATAAATTTATGCATCCTGTGCCATCAGGACACTACGGCCATGCAATATTTTTAAACCAAATAAATAAATAAAAAGTAAAAGAAAAAAATGTTGCAAATTTTTTATTTATTTATTTTTGCATTTCTCAGTTTTTAACTTTTAGTTCTTTAGAAGAAAAACAGTACTTCACTCAAGGCATTTTCATAAAAACTGGAATGCGGAGAGTTTATAAGCAAGCTGTTTATTTCACGTCTGATATAAAATAGAAATATATTTTTCAAGGATACATCATTTTTTAAAGCATGCTCTTTTCTTTTTTCCATTATCTTTCCTTTTAAGACCGAATGATATTTTTTATAACTATTGTTTCCCTTAACAGATGGCAGCACATCCGTGGAAAAACCTTTCCTCTATTCTCTCCTTAATCAATAGAGGGCAGCACGTACCTGTCATAGTTGCATTCGAATAAGATTTTAAATCTTTCGACTACTATCATATAATTAATTTGTTTGTAGCAGAACAATCCGTGATTCTTCAAAGATTGATATTCGATACGTTTAGATACAATGCAGCTTTATATTTATACTCGGAATGAATATTAGACATATGTTTTAAAAACATTTAATGAGATTTCATGATTTTGTTCCGGCAAATATTTGCTGTGATGTCCTGTAACATTTTTTGCTGTTGTTAATTCGTTATCATAGCGGCCCCGATTATAGCAACGCCCCCTGAAAGGTCGTAAGTTTTGTTGTTGACAGTATAATCCTATGAAAAAATGACATATGTGTAAGAATGACTTCCCTGCAAATTAGTGAGCAGTTGTTCTGAATCACTTTGTAGATAATAACCAATGTCATAAGCATCCATTGTCATAACCATTGTCCATATTTAATGAATAATATGAATATAAAATTTTAAGGTAAACAACTAACATTTTTTACCATGTATTTTTTATTTTCTTAATTCCCCCCCCCCTTTTATTTAGCGTCTTTCGTTTCCTCGTGTTTTAAAATGCTTTTAACAGACTTTACTTGTTTTTAGGCAACTAGTTTTTCAATACAGTACTTTGTACACGGATACTTCAATTCTAACCTCCTGTACTGTCCTACCGCCACGAGAAAAAACCCTAGACACGAGACATGCCGATGGCGGTCGTTATGGAAACGGGATATTCCACTGCATTTTAGGGGTGAAGAAAGGGGCTTTATTTCATTTGGCTCAGATAGTACCGGCGGAAGTCTCATTTCGCTTTGTACTTCGGTCGAAAACGAATTCCTCGCCTAACGAAGTGCGCTTAGTTTGCCAAATGTTGCAGTTGATTTTATACCGTTTACCTCCTTTCTTCGACTCGTCTACTTGAGGCAACCCTATTCAGGGTTTTTCTGGTGGCGTATAGTGGCGGAGACTCGGGAGTGGGAGGGAGGCTGTCGCCTCACTTTTTGCGGAAAAAAAAAAAAACCATTTTCTTTTATTTGCCTGAAACGAGGAATTATACGAAAACAATAGTATGGAAAGCTAGTTAATTTTGTAACTAAATTTCGAAATTTTGTTGTCTATTCCAGAGGCGGGGAAGCTTTTTTTTACCGAAATTCCTCATTAAATTTCAACAGTTGGGCAAAAGGCCGCACGAGCAGAATTTTAAGGAATATTGTTCTGTATTTATTATTATAATACAGAAAATTATATATTTCAATGCAAAATGTAAATAACTAGTAAGGCCGCAGGTTCCCCATCCCCGGTCTACTCCCTGTACTTCGGAGTACTTTTGGGTGTCTATAGATATCCCTCCCCCACTTTTGCCAACCAATCGCAGGTGCTGTTAATGAATAATTTAAGAATTTGAGGGTAAAAAATTGTCAGTTTACCAGGTTTTTTCCCCTTCATATTCCCCCCTTTTCCCTCATTCGTTTCCTCGTCCTTTAAAATGCTTATCACCGAGTTTATTCGTTTTTAGGCCACTAGCTTTTCATTACAGTACTTCGTACACGGATACTTCAATTTTTAACCCTTTCAGTTCCAAGCATAGAATTATTCATTAGAAAATTCTGAAATCTGGGAAATGTACTCATTTTGGGCCTAAGGGCCTTTTTGGGCCTAAAAAAAAAAAGAAAAAAAAACACAGCTGGAATAAAATATTTTAACCTATTTAAAAATAATAAGAATGAAATTGCACCTGTGATTTCATTTAAATTACGTTAAAATTAATTTTTATTTTGACTTTTTTCGCTGAATGAAGTGAAGTTCAAAAAGGCAATTTTTGAATAGATAAAATCGATAGTGCAGCCAACTATTGGCGAGAATAAAAAATATATTTGAAAAGAGCAAAATGCCAAGAAGTTAATGATGTCCCTTTGGTATCAGAGGCGGGTTTAGATGCCGAACAAAAAAATAATGAAAATGAAGATTCCAGATGGCATCATTGGGACTGAAAGGGTTAACCTCCTGTACATAAAACTCTGCGAATATAAACTAGGCAATAGGGAAAAATCAAATTCATTAACCCTCTCACCCCGAGCGAGGCGGTCTAAAAATTTCCCCTTAACAGCGACGAAGGCCGGTCTGACTTCTTTTGAGGGAAGGTGAGGTGCCGAGATCACTTAGGAGATAAGGGCAGTCCAATTATCCTTGCCAACCACAGCCCATTTCCGTGCGCCTTAAATGAAGGTTATAGCAGGGGGTGGGGTAAATGACCACCTAGGTTGGGAGAGTCCAATTCATATAATTTCCTCCCAAAAAGTCCCGGTTTTAAAGGAGCTGGAAGAAAAAAGTCGCCTCTGGATTAAAGAGTTAAGATTACAACGAATACCTCTGGCGTGAGAATTTCTGTTTTTTCTTCTTTTGATGAAGCAGATGACGAGGACAATGTTGAGGGCGAGCAGTAAGGATCCCACGACGGACACCACCACCAGAAGCAGTCGTGGCAGCTCAGCATTGCTGTCGCTCAGGGCATCCAGACTGGCACCGGTAGGAGCAGACTGACCAGGTTTATATTCTGAAACAGACAAGCAAACAAAAAATTATAGCAAAAGGTGCATTGATTGTGACTAAGAACAAAATTTTCCAACTCAGAACAACCTGAAGCAGGTCTCTTAACTCTATGAGCCCTAAACCGCCTCATACCGCCCCATTCGACAGAGGCCGGACTCAGGTGGTTTCGGGCGCCTGAGTGAATTTAAGGGAGAAAAGTGATTCCTTTCTTTGTTGACAATTGATCGCCCAAACTTGGGTGTCATCCTCCTGAAATTTCTGTAAAGAAAGGAAGCATTTCATTCTGGTTTCGTGAACGAAAATTTACTTCACTCTTTGAGGTACTGGAATTCTCATTCTAGCCGGGTTCAGAGAGTTAAACTATATACAGGGTATCCATTCTAAACGTAGTCTGATAGATAATTTCTATTCGTTAGAGATAGTAAACGACGTAAATAATAAAATTTTACACTTTTTGAGTACATAAATGTACTACTGAAAAAAAAATTCTGAACCGTTAGAGATTGACATGCTTTAAATGAAGGGAAGAATTATATTTTATGTTTTTTGAGTCACTAAATATTTCTGGAAAAGTTACGAATTCTAAATTTTTATACTGACCCCTAGTTCTATAAGTCATATGAAATAAAATATTCTTGACACATTAATATTTTTAAAAAAATTCTATTCTTCTGCGACTGAAATTGACCAAGCTATGAATTTCTCAGTTTCATCTATTATGTTCACCCATTATTAATGTGGAAATCAGGTGTACATACACGCTGTATCATCGGTAGAAGTCGGACTTGAACTCGTGATCCTCTGATTTCCAACCAAAGAGGACACTAAACAGGACACACTTAAAGGTGTGAAGGCAAGATATTAGGATTCTTAGGAAAGGCTTTCCTATCATTTAAATCAAATTTTCAAGTAATTAGAGAAAGCTGTGATATGTGATTTATGTGATATATGATTATTTGAACAACTATGGGACTAGTTTTTTCGCACATTTTATGCTTATTGCATAAATTATGTTGATGGATATGCTAAAACAGTCGACCTCCATCGCAAGAATATAGTTCAAGTCAATTCTTGATAATTCTTGTGAGTAAAAAAGTATACATTCTGGATTAATTCCATTCTGAAAGCGACCCAGACGACTTGATTTCAAAGATAATTTAATGACGAAAAATGATGTTTCAGATTTTTATTTAATGAATTCTAAATTTATTAATGGGCGGTAATTTTAACATTGCTTATGCATATGCATCCATAAAACAGAATTTTGAATGATTTCTACAATGATGCGCCTCTCGTTAAAAACAAAATTAGTAACAAAAACAAAAAAGATTCAATTTTGAACGAAACCAAAACTAACTGCGTTCGATTTTGTTAATTTGATTCAAACTGCACTTTTCGGAAAGTAATTTGAACGTTATTTATTTCATTTTAAAGTCCCCAGAGTTTCCAAGAAGCGATGATTGAAGAATTGCAATAAATGATAAAAATCTGGAAACCTTGGCAACTAATTACTGATGGAATTCAAAACCATGCCTTTGTTTCGGAAAAATTTTCTAATAAATCGGGACTTTGTAAAGAGATCGAATGCCTTTAAGAATGAATGCAGTGAAACTTTTGACGTTTTATGGAAAGAACGGATTTTTTGGTTTTACTTCAGAATGAAAATATGAATAATTTAGCGTATGAATGCGCTCGAAAATGATAATCTGCGGTGGTAGAGGAATTGTCTTTTGCAATGTTGTTGAAGTAGAATCAGTGAATAAAAATGCATTGTAACAAAATAACTTTACAATAAGAACACTAAGCCGAAATATAGCAGTGAAAATAATAACAAAAGGGAGCGTTCTTCCCTCGACTTCCTTCTACACTTCCACAATATGGCGGGTTTTCAGTTTACATTTTCGAACAGTATCTTTTCTCGTTGAACGATTGGGTCTAAATTTTAAGACCGATCTATACTTTTTGCGTAAATATCAAATACTAAAATTTATGCATCTAACTTGCTGCTGTCTTGAGTTATAGCGTTCAAATACCTCAAATAACATATAGTCAGACAGTCAACTTCATGATGTATTTGGTCCGAAATTTGATAATCACCATAACGAGATATAGTTTTACCACCAGAATACAGAGTTAATATCGTTTGCATGTGGTTTTATCACCAGAATACAGAATGAATTAATATTGTTTGCATATGGTTTGATCACCAGAATACAGAATTAATATTGTTTGCATTTGGTTTTATCACCAGAATACAGAATGAATAAATATCGTTTGCATATGGTTTTATCATCAGAATACAAAATTATTATTGTTTGTGTATGGTTTGATCACCAGAAT
>BGPR01000536.1:105299-174264 GCA_013235015.1 Araneus ventricosus
AGGCAAATCGGACCTCTAATTTAGAACATGATAAAAAGGCAAATCGGGATTTAAAGTCGGAGGAAGAGAGTATTATTTTATATTGTACGACGTCCAGTTATATAAGAGATTATATTGTTGAAATCAGACTCACAAGTTACAGCAATAACAATCCTTTGAATCTGTGAAAAAAAAAGATTATTAATTTTGTTACAAAGGGCACGTTTTATATCCTTCATTGATCTCACCGCTCTCTGCTTTCAAATTCGAATAAAATGTCAGCGTTCTTTTCTTCTATTTTTAGGGGTTGTCACTTGTCAATCGTAGCTATGTCAAAGATAACGATTCCATGAACGCGGCAGATCACGAAGCATGTTTGCTCTGTTAAGGCATTCTAACAAAACCACGTATCCGCGCGAATATGATAGTTTTTGTATTCTTCCATATCGAAAAATGGCACGTTTATCTGGAGGTAGGGTTCTAAGAGGTTTGAAGCAAAAAATCAGACATGGTTCTTTGTTTCAAAATAGAACTACTCACAATCCCAAATAAGATCGAGTTTTAGATCTTTGGAATCGAATTATGACAGTCCTTAATCTCTTGGATTAATAAATACTAATACACAAAAGTTATTATAAAAATAATTTTGATTGACAAAAATCATCAAAATTTGCAGGACAATTGCATCAAACATATTAATCGTTAAGTATTGTTTAATTTGTTTATTTTATTTTATTATTTATTCATATGATAAATTATTTTTAAGATAGCGCAATAGTAGTTCAGTCATAAGCTTATATTTTAATTTTTTCATTCAACATAAATTCATCCTGTTCTCTGAATCAGAGTCGTAAATAACATCTTCGCATATTCTGGAAAGTCATAAATGTGTCACGCGCACCTCTCATTGAATACTATCACATTACATGATATACCAATAGAATTTTTCCACAATTATAATATTTTCTGTCTTTACGGAGAGTTACTTTTCTTAAAGGAGATTCGAACCTCTAGCACAAAACATCGTTAATGTTTTAAGGTTGATTCGTCTGTCTTTATATTATTTTTAAAAATTTACTTTTACTTATAGCAACGGCAACGTGCACACAGAAAGTGTATTGAATATCGTCGCAACGCGCGTGTGTATAAAACGCGGTCACTAAAACAAAGAAAAGTATTAAAAAATTGTGCGGAAATAAAATTTTTAGCACTGAAAAGCTAACAGTGTGCAATTCAAAGCCGTAGTAGTAATATGTTCCAAACTTGCTGAAAAACGTTAAAATTTCGAATAATTTTTAATTAAAAATCTTATTAAAATTTTATAAACCATTTTTCAACGGGAACATATTTCTAAGAAATAACTATCTCCCAAATATGGTTGCTCTAGGTGCAACTTTTGCATCGTCCATGTCGCAATTTGAAGATAGTATGCTAATTTATAAACATTATCATGCTAAAGAAAGAAAAACTACGATGCCATTTTGCCTCCGAATACCAGAAGAACCACAAGACATCACCACGCAACACAGAATCGGCTTTTCCCAACCTTTATCCTAAAAAAGACACCACGAAGATATCCATTAAATCTCTTGCAGCGAATGAGGAGTTTGCAGAGCCCTCCTAACGAACCATCCCTCACACTCAAGTGAGGGAGGCAGTCGAAAGCAACGAGATCGGATATCACGGCCTCCTTCTTTTGTGGGAGGCAGGCACCGATATTGCAAGTATTGACATAGAGCTGCGTTTGACTGAATAGGTACCGTGTTGTTCTTATGCGCCAGTCTGTGTTTGTGTTTCTTCTTTCATTCATTTAGATATACCATTCTTTCTGTTCTCTTTTTTATCCAGCAATTTCTTTTTTTCTGCAGCTTTTCATGCTTCAAGATTTGTCTTTACCATCAAATTGTGGCTTACTTTTTTGTTATCTGAAGAATGTTCTTCTCTGGTGTTTGAAGCGATAAAAATATTCAGCATAGAGAAATTTGATTTGATTCTTTGGGCATTTTTTACTTCCTCGTATCCGAAATTATAATCGCTGAAAAATTCGACCGCGAGATTTTGATGAATCCCCACGTTTTAGACCTCCACGAGTCCGAAAAACCCATTTTTGGAATTTTGTCTATCCGTCTGTATCTGAACATGATAACTAAAAACCACATTGAGCTAGAAGAAGGACGCCGAAATTATAGATTTATATGAAATTTTGTACGGAATCCATCAAAAAGAAATTTGTCTGCCCGTCTGTGTGCATTTGAATAGGATAACTGAAAAACGCAGTGATATAGATTAGTGGTCCCCAACCCCCGGACCGGTATCGGTCCATGGATCAAATGGTACCGTGCCGCCCAAGGAACATTAAATTATTTCCATTTTTATAAGCTTTTATTCAACTTGACTGTCTTCCTTCAAATTTTGTGATCGATTTCTTACCCCCAGATGGAATCGTCTCGTTGCAAAGAAACAAACTCAGGCTTCTCATTGATTTAGCGTTCTAGTGAGTTAAAATGTTAAATCACTTCATATTCATTTTTTGGTGTAACCGTATTTTATTTTGAATATGCTTAAATATTTGTTTATTAAAAAACCAATTATTAAAACATGTTTTTTTAATGTTTAAATACAATTAAATTAAAATTATTCAATCAAAACAATCTAAAATATAAACAATCAACGTCCCCCCCCCCTCAACGGGCCGCGGTAAAATTATCAAACGTTGACCGGTCCACGGCGATAAAAAGGTTGGGGAGCACTGAATAGATGAAAAAAAAATTCAGTATATAATTTTATAACTAGAATTGTAGATCTGCATCAGAATTTTAACCAAATTCATCATAAGGTTGACTGTCTGTTGATATGCTTGTATGTAAGCAAAGGCGCCAACTAAAAAACACGAGTTTGACGTCTGAATTTTAGTATGCGATCTATAAACAAAAATTGCAGATCAGTGTCAAATTTCAGACCAAATCGTTCAACGGGAAGACGTTCTAAAATGCATAATCGATCGCCTTCGCTTTGCGGCAAAGTTAAACACCTAATGCACCATATTGTGGAAGTAAACGAGAAATTCGTAGGGAGGAAACTACCAATTTTTCGAGTTTTAGAAGCGGTTGACGATTTGCTATTGATTTTAAAATATTATAATCAGGGTGTTCAATATATGTGGCTACAAACTCAGAGACTCATTCTATCTTACAAAGGCCAAACTTTATTCTGTCAGAGACAATTTCAAGTGAAGGAAAATTTGCTCTAACACAGGGGTTCCCAACCTTTTTCCCCTCGTGTACCCCTTGATTATTCTTTTTGTTTTCACTTACCTCCCTACTATGATATCCAACTCCGCCGGGGGGGCGGCCAGCCGTCTATGCAAAGAAGTTTTTATCAATAATGTTAAGGTTAGTTTACTTAAAAGTGAAATGGCTCGAATTAATAACATTTGTAGAACTTATTTTTGATTTTACAATTTATTCCATTTTTACAACAGTATTAGTTCAACGCCAAAGCAAATGAAACCAGTATTGTAATTATTTCGTTTTAACTTACAAGAATAGCTAAAAATCACATTTCGTAATAATCAACTATTCAAAATCAGCTATTCGAGTGGTATAGTTATTAAATAGCAAGTATCCACTTGGAGAAACAAAATTCTCTATTTTTTTTAATCCCTTATGTGTTCTTGTTTCCGCCATTAACAACTTTGAATTCGCGTACCCCTAAATGGTCTTTCGCGTACCCCTAGGGGTACGCGTACCACAAGTTGGGAACCCCTGCTCTAATAGAATAGTGTAATGAAAAATTTTCTTAAATGATTAATAACTGATGAAAGATAAATTCTAATTATCTTAAAAGAATCTTAGAGTGTATTATTGGGTAAATAGATTGCGAAAATGTTAAGTGCGGAGATAAACAAGAATGGAAGCACCAATAAAAAAATAAAATTGCGTATAATTCTCAATGATGTATATTATAATTATAAAGTGTATGATAATTATCGAAATTGCATGAACATGATATCTCTAGCACCAAATTACTAATTTTTACTCATTCCACAGTTAATTATTGATCGCCACAACTCAAATTGATGTGGTTCATAAAATTCAAAAATGCGTTTCGCAATTTCAGAGAAGTGATTTCTGAAGTTTAATACTTCTTGCGTGGAAAGACAAAATTTCCGACATTAAATTACTCCATTTCATCACAATTCAGAATGCAATTCCAGCTTGTATCCACTCTTTTTCAGTCTTCCGGCCTCCAACCAACCGAAATTGAATTTTCAATATACTTTCCTTTTTTTGGCTCTGCGGCATCGTCTCGCTTTGCAATTTTCTAAATTGAATCCCGGACCTTAGGATGCTTTTCAACAAAGTCATAAAAGTTATTTTAGGTACCCTTTATACTCCCGATTTGCATGGGTTCGTTCAAACTGCTGTCCCTCCTACGACTTGATCTACAATGTGAGTAATCTTTGCTTTTGTTGTTGGTTTCTGCAAATTTTATGTGTGACCTTTTCTCTTGGCATTGTTCAGACTGTTTATTTGCTTATTTCGTTGCTTAACAAGCAACATCACCTATCTCAATTTTTTGAAATTTCAAAGAGGAAGAAAATACTCAATTTTCCCGCAACCAATAGCGAATATTTTTGAATTTTTTTCACATCTAGTAGGTATGTACAGTCTCGTGTTTATATCGGACGTTAAAAAATGCATAAATATCCGTTATTGATTGTGGAAAGTTGAATATTTTCTTCCTCTTTGAAATTTCAAAAAATTGAGATAGGTGGTATTGCTTGTTAAGCGACGATTTTTTGCTTTCTCGTTCATAGATCCTCCTGGACTTACGACCGAGTTCTGTTCTGACTGACAGTTTTTGAGTCGGATTTCTATTTTTCAACAATGTTTTCGTTCAGACGTGTTATAAAAGTTGTGCATAAAACACAAAAAATTCAATCTATGTACGCATGATTATTGCGCATAATATAAAAGATACGCAATATGTAGATATTCTATTGTATGCAGGTCCTCCTCGGTTTACGACTGAATTCCGTTCCGACTGACAGGTCGTAAGTCTAACTGGTCGTGAGTCGGATTTCTGTTTTTCAACACTGTTTTCATTCGAACAGGTTATAAGAATTGAACTTGAAACATAAAACAATTCAGTCTTTGAAAATATAATTAATACCCATAATGTGAAAAATACATAATATGTACTCTTTTGTACGTACCGGGCAATCCAACAGTCAAGAAAAGCTCTAAGAATTAATAATTCAAAGATGGATAAAGATAAAAGATGACATCATCAAACGGATGGGAAAGAAGCCGGGTCTTTTAAATGACGAAACCAAAAAAAAAGAATGTTTGAATAGTTCTTTATTTGACTGGCAGATGGTTTACAAATAAGCTTACAATTGTTTAATGTGCTGTCCGTCATTCAGGAGCACAGGTATCAGACGAGGCACAACACCGTTCTGAACATTTAGCAACATTTTTATAGCGCTATAGCATGACATGACGCCACCTCACACCCTTGGTGCCTATAACCTCAAGGGTTATCTAACCAGTTGGGTGGGTGCAGGGTGGATGAGTACAACAATTTCCACCACAGGGCCATGGGAACCCACGCGAATGCCATACTCCGGACAACTTTAAATTCTCCCCTCTCCCATGGTTTAAACTTATGGAAAAAGCCAAAACTTAAACTGGAGAAATTATGGTGTCGTATGGCATCATTCAATGTTGACTGTTTATCACGGTATACTTTTGACTTCTAGAATACCCACAGCCAAAAGTCGCATGGTGTCAGATCGGGAGATTTGGGAGGCCATGCGTGGGGAAAGAATCGACTGATAGCGTGATCCTCCTGAAATGTTGAGGGTAGCAGGCATTGCACAAGCGCAGCGTTATGCGGTGTTACTCCATCTTGCATAACGATGACTGTGTGCGTTGCCTGTCGCGTTACAGTTCTGGAATGATGTTGCTTTGCAAAAGTGCTGCATATCGCTTACCAGTGGCGGAAACTGTATTTAAACACATCCCTGTGACTTCCTTGATTAAGAAATCAGCGGTGAAGCTACACCAGACGTCATATGATCGAAAACAAAAGTTTTCAAGCATTCTTTTTTTTGCCTTTGTCATACAAAATCCAGCATCTTTTCCATCCGTTCGGTGCAAACCGCATCTTTTTTTATCTTTATTCGTTTGTCAATTAAGAATTTGTGAAGTTTTTTCCTGACTTTTGGATCGCTCAGTACTTTAAACACAAATCCAACCTGAAACTGGGCTTTCTTTTAAAATTTGAATTTTATTTTCTGTGGTCGTCGAGGAGAAAGTGTTTAACACTCTTAGACGAACTAGACATGGCTCGATCTTTCTAATCCGTAAACGATGTGTAAATAAAAAACTGTAAATAGATTCAATTAGAGTTAATTAGTTCAGTTCATGGAGCCCATTTATTTTCACCCTGAAAGATATGCTTTATTTAGCCCAAAGGGAGCTTGTGCAGCCATTATAAAATTAGTTTAATAACGGAAGCATTTATTTACAACAACGCACCTAAAGACACACTTTAGGTTATGAAAGATTATTAAAGATAGAAGAGAGGATTGCTTCCCCCCTTCCTCTGTTTACGCAGCCAGGGCCGTCTAAAATATTTGAGAGCCCTAGGCTAGAGTAATTTGGCGCCTCGTCAGAGAAGTAACTAGGGATTTGAGAGCCTGCTGCCCAACGAAAATACCTACCTAATAAAATAATTGAGGCGAAAACGAAACTACCTACATAATACAATAATTGGGAGGAACTGAAAAAAAGTAACCTGTTCTCTGATTAACGCTCTACAATTTTGCAAATCAGAGTCTTTTCTGAACAGGATTTTACATAAGCTTCCATATTTTAGGTAACTTCTATTATTAATTAATGGTAATTATGCGTTTAACGCATAATTTAGGATTTTGCTCACTGATTATCTCTGTATGAGTATTTTTGGAAATTATATATACATGGTTATATACAAGTTAGATTTGGATTTATATATATCAAAACAAACTTATAAACACAAGACAAAAACTCAAAAACAGTCAAGACAAAATGGCAAAAATAGACAAAAACCAAAATAAAATTTAAAAATATCATAGCGAGCCGCTCGTGAGGAAGAGAAGCTCGCTCATGATATTAATTTGTGCTTTTTTCTGCTAACGACAAACGAAATCCGTTAAAAATTGCCGTCATCCTCTCTAAAAGCACAAGACAAATAAAAATTGAAAGAATTCTTGAATAAAAAATAAATACATTTAAGAAGATTTAAAAAGAATCAAATACAAAAAATCCATACAAATATATATATATATATATATATATGTATGTAGAAATAATCTCAATCCCGGCTTGTGCAACCAAAAATTTGTAGAAAACCGGTTGTGATCACAGATCCCGGGCGAGGATCTAATTTTTATAGGAAATATGATTACGGCCGAAGCCAACATAACTTGTAGAAAAGAGCATTATCTTATGGGCACTCTAGGGGTAAATGCGCCAAAGATGAAGGATGAGAAAACAGGAGTAAAAACTAAATTATTTATTAATTAGAACAACATAATATGAAATAAGCAAGGTAATTATTTACAGTTAGACAGGCAAGATTTAGGGTTGTTACTCACTTAAGTTTACAACTTATACTTCGTTAAAGGGTTTAATTAGAGTTACATCTTAGTTATAGGTTACAATACAGATACAGCATTATTTAGAGCTTACATATACAGCATTATTTAGAGTACACACACACACAGATACAGTGAATAGAGAATAGTTACATAGTTATAGATACAGTATTATTTAGAGCCACACACACAGCCATCGCCCATCGGCGTCATGCTGACAGGGATGAAACCCCGTAGCTCGTTGCCTATTGCTCGCTTACCGCATGACTGGTCCGTTCGATTTCAAAAAGTCATCTCATCCGATTAAAACATTACACTAGACTTTTAACGGAGAGCTTACACCTACGCATCACGTGATTACCGTGAGAAAACGCGTGATCTTTATCATTCGATAACTTTCTGCTGACACCACAACAATATTCAAATGCGCTTGTACGGAAAGTGAAAGAATATTATTAGGGAGGGATTAATCTTACGCTTTTGAGCTAGACTGGGAAAATACATTCCCTATATATATATATGTAACATTTCAAAATCGATTACTGTCTAGTTACAACCCATAATCATATCTTTACTTTTATTATATTAAAAATTTTATTAAATACATTTTTTGGTCCAAAATTAAAGTAAAATCAGTTTTGTAAATTTTTAGGCGCTTTTAGATCAATGGCGCCCCTGGGCTACAGCCCATTTAACTCATTGGATAAGATGGCCCTGTAAGTATAGAATCAATGTCAGAATTCGAAGTGGCTTAATTGTCAGATCAAACTCTTAACTCTCTATTAACGCACGCGCAGCAACAGCTAATAACAGCTTACAGAGTAAGAAGGGTCTACTTTAGTGGAAGGGGGAGAAAATGAGCATTTAATTCCAACAAGTTTTAATACTAGAATTGTAGACCTGGATCAAATTTTGGACTACATCTGTCAACTAGTGATTGTCTATCTCCTCGTCTGTTCGTGTGCATGTTAACGTGATTACTCAAAAGCTCAAGCAGTAAGATAAAAGAAATTGGGTAATTGGTTTTGACACAAAGACTGTAGATCTGCATAGAATTTTAGACCTAATAGGTAAATCGAAGAGGTCCAAAATGAATACTTGATTCTCGTCGCTATACGACGAAACTGAACACAAAATACGCCGTATTTTGTAGATATATGAGAAAATACTAAAGAGGAGAATATTCTTGCTCAGTAGCGTAACTATATAATATAACGTCCAGGGCAAATTCCAAAATTGGGCCACTCTTCTTCACTCTTTGCTGAATGCTGATTGAAAATAAGAATGGCACTTTTGCTAGCCATTTATCACCATCTTTCGAAGAAACTGATATCCAGTCAGAATGAATCAGGTATACCGTGAGTAAACATCAGACACTCTACAGAGAAAATCATCTCTAACCATCTTCCTTTATCTCCCACCCCGCAGAGACTCAAATTTGTAGAAAGGGCCTTCCTTTTAAACGAGCTTTTAATTTCATCGATGGGGGTTTGGATAAGCAAATCTCTGAAACATAATATTATTTGTTACTTTGTCGCAGCTTGAGACTTCTGGGTTGTAAAAAAGATTGCATTCTTAAGATTTTCCCACACTTTGTTGAAACTATTTCAATTTTTAAGATTCTTGGGAATAAGAGCTTTAAAAAAACTACTTTTCTTTTAAAAGCAACCATTCCTTAATTTAATTCTTTAATTCCTTAATTTTGCGCCTCCTTGTGATTGCACCCAGGGCACGTGCCCTACCTGCCCCACCCTAGTTACGCCACTGCTCTTGCTGGTTGATATCGTCAAAAAGTTGTATATTAACTATGTTTTTTAAAAATGTAGAAGTCATTTTAGTTTATATCATCATTTAAAAAAAAGTATTAATAAATAGTTGGTTTTGAAGTTTCGCATGTTTTTAACAGCCTAAAATATCATAATACTGCCTAAACATCAAAAACGCAAGAAAATTCCTCTTCTATCCACATTTCGTGGAGCCTCTTGAAATATAATTGGCTCTTCAATATCCTGAAATATGGATTGCTGTTTCTTATTAGTACCCTAAAGAGCGAGAGAAGATATCTGAAAAAATCGAAAAAACCTTTCCTTCCCTGCTCAACTTTAAGCCACAGTTTATCTTTTAAATGCACTTTTATACACACTTTTGTTATGAATGTATGTCGATTTTTTTTAAGTAGTGCACAGGGATATTTTTTACTTTTTGGGACAAATTTGATATTTTTTTCTGAATTAGGTCATTTAGTATTGCTTTAAAAAATAAAGTTTGTTATTAATGCAATAATTCATGCTCACGTAAAACATACGTGAGTCTGAATTATTGGTATCCGACTAGGTTGAAAAAGAGATTTTCGAAGGAAAATTCAAAAACTATTTTATGATCTAAAAATAAAGCCCCAACTTTTAAAATTCTTAAAAGTCTTTGTTTTTATTCTTATTCCTTGAATATTTTATTCCTTGATATTTATTTGAACTAATGCGTTATTATATTTTTTAAATGCGTTTTCTGAAAAATGAAAATTTCACTAAAATTTGTCCACGAAAAACATATCTCCAAAACAATTCATTAAAATTAATTGAATTTCTGTACACATGTGTCAAAAACCTTTGAAGGTGTAATAGACAGCAGATTTTATGATAGCTTTTTTCAGTCATGTTTTACAGTCACTTTCAATTCGAAACATAGGATAATTTTGGCGAAAAATCAATGACGCCAACTTTGAATGATTATAAAATATTTATTTATTAAAATAAACTGTATTTTGCGGTCTGTTACATTCTAGATAGTTTAAGAAGTGCGCATGCGAAATTAAAATTAAATATGTCCCATATTTTTCCAATTATGCTGTTTTTCTTAACAATGAAATGCTTTATTGAAATTCTTAAAAAAAATTATTATTTTCAAAAACTAACGTTGATATATGAATTTTTATTTCTAATTGTGACTATTTAAGCCTATTTTTATTATTTAGCTCTGTAAGTCTTTTTTTGTGCATGCTTTTATAAAAATTTTTCTCCAAACCTAGTTGGGTACCCTAATTTTTCATTCAACGTGGGTGCCAATACGCATAACAGAAACATCCTGGTTAAGCAAATATACAGGTAATGAATTTGAATTTCATTATTTTTGGCCAACCAGTGGCCGACACTTCCTCTAATCGTTTCCTGAATGGCGGATCTTCATCGAGGCGCCCGTTGAAATGGTCTAAATTCGTAAAAAAGTAGTGATATTCAAAGCTTCATAGCTCGGTCAGTTTTAGTCGAAAAGAATGGAAAGTGTTTTGTAGGAAATGTTAGTGTGACAAGAATATTTAATTAAAAACGACTTATAAAACCGAAAGACTGTATAAAAATTTCTAAATTTTTTTATCAGAGCATTTATTGACTCAAACAACATAAAATATAGTATATTTACGCCATTTAAAGTATTTTTTTTCTAACTGGAAGTATATTTCCATCTCTGAAGGTTATGAAATTAGCTTTTGGGCCACGATTATGGTGGACACCCTGTATATTTGAAATACAGTAGAACTTCGGTTATCCGAATTAAAGTGGGGGGGGGGCCGGCCGCCGTTTCGGATAACTATTTTTTCGGTTCAGCCATGAACATCTATTACTTTTTTGTATCTAATTACAATATGCAATTCCGAAATGTTTTGAGGGTAAAACGAGTTAGAAACTCTCTTGTAGGCTACACTTATATTATTTATTAAAAGTTAATCCTCCGTCGGGCGCAATATTAGCATGGGTCAGGTCGGGCGCAATGCATCTGACAGGCGCAGGTAAACAATGTCGTAACTAATATTTGCTAATACCCATTTAATTTTAATCTTAGCATTCTAAAATTAATCACTGACCTTCTTTTGGAGGCTTAAAAAAATGGGGATATTGTTGCAAAAAAGTGTCGTCTTTGCGATTATTTCTGTGCAGTACAGAACGTATTTTTTGGATTTGCGATTTCAGAGGGATTTCGGATAACCCGAGTTAGGTTAACTGGGGTTTTACTGTATGTTGGATTTATTGTAGAGAAAATCGAATACTAATTCTCTTTTTAGAGGGATTTGGCCCAAAATTTGATACAGATCTACAAGTTTGGTGTAATGACCACACGCTAAATTTCATCCATCTACATAGTTGCGTCATGAGTTCTAGTTTTCACATGCATAGACAGACAGACATAATTCCAAAACATTTTTCCTCTTTTACTCAAATAGGCTTAAAGTGTAAAATTTTCTATTCTGAGAAATATCTCGATGTCGAATATTTTGAAGATTACAATAGTATCTCTTCGCACACGAGAAAGTAAAAATTTATCTTTTTCTTTCTTGAAGTGGGACGAAACACAGCCGGAAAATATCGGTTAATGCCCAATTTCTTTTTCACTCAGTTGCCCTGTCAATAATCCTGCGTTCAAACCGGAGCTTCCGGATTCAGCGGCAGTGGAGTGATGGATGATCTATGGATCATCTTTGGCTGGAAACAGAACCACAATTTTCCCTGTTTTGGAAAGCATCAATCAGCTATCAGATACCGCGCACCGAGTGGCAGATGCAGCGTGTGCACTCGGCCATCCATACATATCATCGATCGATCTCTGAAGGACATTGCAACAAGCACACTTCGGGATGAATATGTAAAGTAACAAGAAAATGTAAAACATAAACAGTGCTTATAAGAATGAGCGGTAGCGGCGACTCGGGGAGGCAGTTGCCCTTCACTTTTTGCGGTAAAAATTAAAATTTATTCCATTTTAGTTGCCTAAAATTAGGAATTATTAAAAAAAACAATAGTGTCCGGGAAAGCCAGCTAGTTTTGTAACTAAATTTTTAATTTTTTTCGTCTACCCCCTGTACTCCAGGGTACTTTTAGGTGTATATAAATATTTGCCCCTCCCACACTTTTGCCACCCAATCGCCTCTACTGAGAAAGAGGAGGACGGTCGTTTGCTATAGGGTGCATCCCCCAAATGTATGTACCAATTGAGCAACTATATCATAAATATTTAATAACATATATCAAAGTTTCATAACTTGATACAGCTTGATTAAATACAGCTACAGATTCTTGTGGGTTATCAGAAGTTTCTTAATTCTAATTAATTAATACAATGTTATTTCATTTTTACAATAATTTATTAAGATTAAAACGACACTTTTTGATAAATATTGGCTTAATCAATCATCATGGTTACAGCAATTCGGAAATTTCTAACTCTCGCCTGACAGAGGAATAACTATATTCAGGGTAGTTGTTACGAACTTCCCCACAAAAGTAAAAGAGGTCAGTCCGTTGAAGCCTGTGAGGGCCTGGCCGGATGGGGGAGGACCCTCCTTCAACCTTTAACCTTTCTTGCAAGTTAGCTGCTTGCTGTGAGCGAGAAGGTTAGTTCTACCAGCAACGCTCCCACTATGAGGTGTCACATTTTTTAGGACACATTCTTGTGGAGCTGAAGAAAGAAACTCACGTGCACTCGGTTGAATGCCGACGAGAGGCACATTATAGTAATAGGTATATTTAGGAATGAATAATGTACCATTATCTGCTGCTATTATGTATACAACATGATCTCCAGGTCTACAAGGAAATAAAGACGTTCAATCCTATCCTAGATGTCATCATTTGGAGAGTAGATAAGTAGTGCATTGTCAATTATTACATTTTTTAAGTCTAAATAAGTTAAGAATTCTCCTGATAATCTTGTGCGAAATAGAAATCTTTTCCACAGTAGTTAGTCAGCGTGTGGATTAAATGGAGCTTTCTTCTTTGAGAATTTCTTGATTGGTGATGTTCACTTAAAACTTTCAGCAGGAATGCATTATGACACGCATTCAAAAGATATTTTAGAATGAAGAATGGAGAACTTTCGTATTACTTTCATGGCATAACAGCCTTTAATAATAGAATTCTGGAAATTAAAGTTTCGATAATCCGCAAACGTAATTATAGAACAGTGTTTGGCTTTACTAATTCAACTCGAGATTGAGATTATTAATGTTATTTTGCAAGTTTTTAAAACTGCTTTCATTAAATCAAAGGGCCCTGATTGAATTCTGTCTTGAAAATTCTAGAATTTAGGGTTGGCTGACCAAGTAGTTATGGCTCTCGAGAAAGGAAAAATTTTATTCCTTCGAAGGCTCGAAGAAGGAGAAAAAGAACTTCCCTGTTTCTCTTCTTAATATTTTAATATCAAGAGGAGGCATAGAATTTCGCAAGGCCTTATCCACACGTAAGTAAGGAATTAAGAATCGCCACATTAGATTATTCAATCAGCGTAAATGAACCCACATAAACAAAAACGGAACTGTTCTGAATGAAAAGAGTCAAAATTAATGCAATTTCTGTTCAGTGAAGAATACAGTATTAGAAAGAGTGATAAAAGTCCTGTTGAATGAATGATGAATGTACCTCGAAGAAAAATCAAATGAGGCATGAAGCATAATTGCGTGCACCAAAAAAGCTCTGGTAATAAATGCAACTTGAACGAAACGATGGATGTGGCTTCAGAGCATATGAAGTGGGCTGCAAAAATAGCCTTAAGTGAATGACTAATGTAGTATGCGGCAGATAAAAAGAATGTTGCCTCATTCGGGGTAGTTTCTTCCCCGCTGTTAAGAGCTATGCCTGAAGAAGAGGTTCTTTTGTCATCGGGAGATGGCAGATAGTGGATCAGGCCTCTTTCTGGTTTAGATATATTTCCGAAATATTTCACTGAATGCCATTTAACGCTGAAAAGGAAGCAGAATGCTGTACGTACTTCATTGTTTACATCTCTTACGGCTTGTACAGCTGTACAAGGTACATCAAAACAGAGGTAGTTTTTCAAATAAGTATAAGTCGTTGACTGCCATAGTAAAAAGATATTAATGATATAGTTGCTATCTGTCATTAATTCAGTTATAATAAGTTACTTTGATCATTTAATGGGGTAGACAGAGATGGGACAAAAACCACCTCACTCCAATTTTGAATCACAGGCAGGTCAAGGACTATTTCAGTCGAAATTTCAAAAGCGGTATCAAACAACTGCCAACCAACACGATATTCACACAATATGGCAGATTTTGTGCTTTGTAGTATAATGAAGAAAAGCGAGTATGCATTTGGACGTCTCCCTTTTGACCAACTCGGTCCGAAACACAGATCTACAATTTTGATGATAAGGCCACATACCAGATTCCACTTATCTAAATCGTTGCGTTCACAGGCAGAGGAATAGATAGACCGACAACTATTTGACAGATTTGATCCAAAACTTCATACTTATCTACAATTCTAGCGATAAGACCATATGCCAAATTTCTCTTATCTAAGTCGTTGCGTTCACAGGCACAGGAAAAGATAGACCGACAATTCTTTGACAAGTTTGATCCAAAATTTCATACTTATCTACAATTCTGGTGATAAGACCGCATGCCAAATTTCATCCATCTAACTTGTGTGGGGTTTGAGTTATCGTCTTCTCATGCACAGGGTCGGATAGACAAGCAGATTTCCAAAATGTGATATAAATCCACATCGGTTTGACATACTAAATTTTAGCCTTTTAGTTTTTTTGTATTTTTGAGAGAATGCGTTCGTAGACAGACAGATCGACATGTAGACAGACATAATTCGAAAAATGTTTTTTTTTTTTTTTTTTTAACTCGGGGAGGTCTGAGATTTATAAAAATTTCGCTATCGAATTTTTTGAAGATTGCAGTACTTTATTTTAACCTACTTCGTATATGAGAAAGTCAAAGCTCTCCATCAAAATCTCAATACAATGCTACTCAAGAAACAATACAGCCAAAATTCAAGAATTTTGTATGTTAACCTCGATTTTATATTCTACTCAAAGTTTTTAAACCTCTTAAAGTTTGTCACTTTAAAATATTTTTCGGTGTTTTCATGGAGAAATTTAGATTTCCTATCTATTCTGTGAAGAAAGTTGGTCAAAATTATTGAAACTTAATCCTCTGACTGCTTATTCCGCGATTTCCGCTGGTAGGAAATTTTTTATTTTCTGCTGCATCCTGCTATTTTCTCAAGCTCATGTGTTTACTTAGTAATATTATAGCTTTGATTAGTATTATACTAATAAAGCTTTGCATATAAATAACAATTCGCTTGGTTCAACGGTGTTTGAACACGTTTGGAAACGTTGCATATAAGTAATGATTGAAAAAATCGTTAGTCGGAGAGTTAACTATAAAAATTACTAACTACTTTACTCCTATCCTTATCTGAATTCAAGATCTGATTTCTCGAGATGTTACTCAGATCCCATACTCTCAGAAAAAAAGGCCACAGACACAGTTAATAAAAATAAAACCCAAGGATAATTTAAGTAATGTCCTTTGGTACTGAGAGTGGGCAAAAAAGAATTCGAAATAGATACACAAGTCTAAAAGGAATGCAAAAACAAATAGATCTTAATGGGACCTCTGGGGATTCTTCAGAGGGCGAAGTTTAGAGGATAGATGGTCCAATTCTGTTAATGTGCCCCGGGATCAATTTATCCTCGCAGACTTTCGAGGCCTTCTAATGATGCCGAGAACTTGGTGCTGCTGGTTTTAGAAATTAGCTGTTAAGTTTAAAAGTTTTGTTTTCCAAAATGTAAGTTTTCGGAATAAAATCTTGGGAAATTCAATTTTCGAAATGAGGTTCGATGGCATAGAAGGCTCTGTTATATTTTTCGCATTGGACTCATCTGGAAAATTAGGCCCATTCCTTAAGCGTTTTAAACTTCCAAAAAACTGAATTTGTTCTGTTGAAATTCATCGACTAATTTTCACATCATAAAAGACTTTAATGCTATATTCTACACTGTAAAAAATATCCGTTTTTTTCCCGGACTTTTTCCGTATATTTGACGGTTTAAAGCTGTTTTGTTGACAAAACGGTTTTTCACCGTTTTCCGCTCCATAAACGGTTTAAAACCGTCAGTTCAAATTCTATTTTTCGTCATACGGTATTGCTTTCCGTACGATAACTTTCCCTTTTCTTAAATGTAATTTCATTGCATTCATTTCATGTTTTTAATAGGGTTCCATCTCCGCTATTGTTTACACATGTTGCAGTAACCTGTTGTCACTCTTGAAAGCTAACCTTAAAACACGTGTTCTGGCAATAGTTGAGTTTTACACCACTAGGTGGCGCCACTAGAGCTATAGTGACTTTAAAACTCAAATAGATTATTTTTACTTCATCTTATGAAGTCTCCGGTGGTCTAGTGGTTAGAGCGACTGCCTTTTATTTCTATGTTTCGATCCCCGGCTCGGAGGTGTTAGAAGTTTTGTCACCATCTTGCATCGAAATCGTCCAAGTAAGTTCAATTAAGAATTATATTAATTAAACTAATTGAGATTAATAATTAAGCCTTGATTAATTAATATTCCTAATTGATAATACACATCAGCACATTTCAACTCGAACAGAAGGAGAAAAACAACTCAACTCAGTCGATGACGTCACTTACTTCGATGACTTTACTTTTACGGAGAAAACTTGATTTCATACGGTAAAAAACCGTTGTGACTACGGATTTACTTCGTAACTTTTACGGGAAAAACTTGTTCCTGTATGGTAAAAAACCGTTGTGCCTACGGATTTACTTCGTAACTTTTACGGTTTTGCACAACCAACCCAGCTGCCGGTTTAAAACCGTAAATTTTACGGGATTTTTTTTACAGTGTAGCATATTTTTTCCTTACGCTGATACCATATCTCATTCCGAAAACGATGCATGAACGTCGACGAGATTTTTCCCCGTACCCACTCAGCAAGGAGAAGAAATATTTTTTAAAACAGTTTTATTTACTTTGACTGTTTTGTAAAGATGGAATTTTGTAATCGATTGTTCACTTACTTCCTGATTTCCCAAAGTTTTGAATTTTTGTTCTGGGTGACAGAACACGATTTTAATATTTTCAATTATGAGTTAATTGAATAATTTATTAAATTTGGAATACATACGCGAGGCGCCCCCTGATAGTCAATTTCAGAAAAAATTAATTCAAGAGTCCATAATATTTACAACAATGGATCATAAATTAAAAAAATTAAAAATAGAAAATAATTAAAGTAAAAGAATACCCTCCTTTTAGTAGGTACACTAAAAAAGTGTGTTTTTTAAAACTATTTTCATCAAATTTATTTTAATTTCAGATAAAAGAAATGAATACCAAATCGATTCATCGCAAGTGTAGTTAGTAGTGTTCTCGAATAGAGTTTCTCGTTCGTGCACTCAATATGGCTCATTTGGTGCTTCGTACAGTGAACAAAATCGAGTAGGCATTTCCATCTCTCTCCTACGGCCGAATGGGTACAAAATTTTATCAGATCTACCATGTTGGTGTCAAGATCACACACAGAATTTCATTTATCACGCTTGTTTTGACAATGGCGTAGCGAGGGTGAGTGGTAGGGATGGCGGTTATCGGGAAAAAAAAATCGGTTTTCGGTTAAACCGGTTTTTTTCACCTGCGGTTTAACCTGGCGGTTAAAACCGCTCAAAATAACCGGTTTTTGAAAAAACCGGTTTTTTTTTAAAGCAACGTTTGTGGACAGAATTTTTTATTAATAATAATGTACAATAAGTAAGTATTAATACAATAATTAATTAATGTAATAAGTAATGATTATAAATAAGTAAGTAATACAATATGCAATAATAATAAATGAGTAATTATTGCAATAAGTAAGTATTATAGACAAATTTTTTTATTAACATTGTTTTCACAAGAAATTAATTCATTGGCCAATATTCATCATCTAATCTGCTCATAAAGACTCTTTCAGTAATGTGTTGATGCGTGAGTCAACACCTCTCATCGCAAACAATATCATTCAAAGTAAATACTAATCTTTCGGACGCCACAGAACTTCCGACTAAACATAAATATTTTTTGGCTACGAAAAACAGACGCCGTTTGCAGATAAAATTTTTATTAATATTGTTAATGTAGGAAACCAATCCATTGGCCAATATTTATCTATCCATAAAGACTCTTTCAGTAATCCGCCAACCAACAGACAGCGGTTGTCGGTGATTGGCCTAAGATGATGAAATTCAAAGCTAAACTTGGTAAACTTATAACTTGGTAAATTTTAGTCCAGACGAATATAAAATCGAGCCTATCTTCCGACACGGTATTTTCCCCCCTGTTTCTGGATTTTAAAAAATAACCGGTTTAAACCGGCCAAAAAAATATCCGAAAAAAAACCTGGTTAACCGAAACAAAAAAACCCCCGGTTTTTGGTTTAAACCGGCAGGTTTTCCCATCCCTAGTGAGTGGCGTTCGGATCATGTGATTCTTTCGCTCCCCCTTTCATCACCAATGGCTTAACTTGTGTAAACGGCACCGGGGCATGTAATTTTTTTGCCCCTCATCGTATTTGACTTCAAAAAGTAACAAAAAATTAACGTTTTGCCTCCATAGCCAGTGGCATAAACAGGGTAAGTGGCGCTTGGGAAATCATATGATTTATTTTTAACCCCAGTCGTCATCAGTGGCTTAGCAAGCGTAAATGCAGCCCGAGGCACGATATTATTTTTACGCTCTCGTCATATTTTGCTTTAAAATTGGCATAAACGCAGTAATCTTTTGACTCCACGGCGCCCCCTAAAACTGGAACCAGGGACATCTATACTCTTCTTGCCCCCTGTCGCTACGCCACTGTGTTTTGAATTATCAAGTTCACATACCCACGAATGGACAGACTAGCAGACAGGAAACCTTTTCACGGATTTCGTCCAAAATGTAGCGGAGATCTACAATTTCAGTGCAAAGACCACTTACCAAATTCCATCTTTCTAGCACCTTGTATTTTTGAATATTCATAGACTAGACAGGAATACATGTAGGATATTACTCGTAAAGAATAATTTAATCACTGTATAAAGAAGAATGTAAGAGCTAGATTAATTTTATGGCGATAGATGGAGCCACAGTTCTGCTCTGTACGAATTACAAGCAGCGCCCTCTTTTTTCCTAACAAAACCAGACTGCCCGCTGAGAGCACCGCAGGCAGCCGAAATGTTTTAACCTCTCTCAATCCCTCTGTTGTGAGTCTTGGCGCAGTTAAGCCGCCCGATCTCCCGGTTGTAAGTAACTATGTCCAGTCTAATTTCCCTTATGGCTCTCTAAATCCCTAAATACCGTAATATTCTTAACCCGTAACATCTATCCCTTGTTAATCTAGCTCACCTAGTAAATACGACTTCATGTAAATTCTCAACACTCTCGTTAACTTTTTGTGTATATACCTTCCCCCCTGTAAATTCTCACTATAGTACTTTAATAAATGTTTCTGTATTTAACTTGAAGTCTACTCATTTATTTTATGTAATATTTTGTTCTAAATTTAATGTAATAAAAACCCTTAAATCCACTAGACATAAATCCGAACTATTTACCCCTTATAGGTAACCCTTCCGTGGGCATTTTGTTCATTGAACGGAATCCCATATACATTATTCTAAATATGGCTTTTTCGGACTGCATAGTTTGAATGTAGTGTTACAAAAATCTGCATGAAGGCAGTGAAAGTTGAAAGCAGTCCGACAAGCAGGATAATGGAGAGCGACGTTCTATTCTGCGAATATTCCTGAAAACTCGAAGCACAAGTTAAGAAGAAAAACATTACTTATACAAATTAGCAACATAAGCAGAGAGCAAATCACTAATAATAACAGAAACGGCATTTTCAATAGTGCTCAGCGTTTAATAGCTGACCTATTCGCACTGCGAACAAGACTCCAAAGAGATTATTCACTCGTCTGACCTCCTCCTGCATTTATAGCTTTCTATCAGTGCGTGATGTCACATGGAATTCTCTAGAAAAATCCAAATCTCGATTCCTATAAGAGCTAGGGCCATAATCCTTGAATTCTCTGGAACCTTCATTTTTGTCGCCTAATGGTCGCCAAGATTTTAGCTAAGGTGGATTAAACCATTAAGAGAGTCTCTGTAAAACTCTCTTTCTAAACACAAGACTAACATTGCAGGTAAAACGGTTTTACAGATTCGTAGCAGTAGAGATTCATCAAAATCTCTAGGCCGAATCTTTTGATAATTATGGTTCCTTCTCGGTGTATAATTCTTGACAATGATGTTGTGTACAGTAAATATATACTTAAATTTCTTTAGAAGTGCAAATATTCTCATTTTGAAGAATCTCTACTGATAAAACTATTAACTTTTGAAATCACTTAAGTGCTGAGTTCTGATTTCGTTTGTTTTGTTTCTATTTTTACTCTGAAATCCTATCGGAAGATTTCATACTTTCTAGCACGCGTATAGAAAATCACGCGTTTCAGTTCTAGTTGCAACCTGATATTTGATGTTAACTTGAGAACTTGCTGTAACACGAAAATATACTTTCAACACGAAGATATTTGTTGCTAAACTCACTGACTTTTATTTCTCTCGTCAGAAAAAGAAATCTTTGCAGGAAGTCTTTGAAAAGAGGAGAGATTTTTTTAATGGCCGATCAAATATTTTATCTTGGTTTTCGATGAAGGTTTGGTTAGCTTGTTAGATATTATTGGAAAAGCATTATATATTTTTTTATTTGGAGGTAACTTGAGAGGTTTTTTTTCTGTAGAAATGTTTAGCCTCTAAAAAATTCTGAAAGCGATATCTTTTTTTCGTTTTTGTTTATCCTACAAAAAATTTTAAGACTTCAAAAGTACCAACGATATAGTAATTTCTATAGTTTTTTTTTTACCTCTTTTAATTCTTTTTATCCTCTGAGACCCAAAGGTATTACTTTCGACCAATTTTCATTATAATCGAGTTCAAGACTCTTGGTAGGATTATAAAACACTGTAATTAATTAATTATACAAAATTAATAAATTAATCTATTAATTATATATTAATTAATCTAATTAGTTAATATAATTACCTATATATAATTAATAGATGACACCATGGGACCATCTAAAGCATTGGACAGCGGCATTTACGGGCTTTGAATAGAAAGCAACTATTTCTTAATACAAATAAAAGTCATTGTGGGTAAGTGGATATGTATGTGGCTATGTTCCACATCTCCTCCTGAACCACTGGACCGATTTCAACCAAACTTTGCAGACTTATTATTCAAGACAAGAGGAAGATACCTGTCAACTTTTCAAAGCGCAAAAGTTAATTAAACATCAATCAGTTAATTAGAAATTAACCGAGAAAATTATCTCTCCCTCCCCCAAACTAAATATTTTTCTACCATCTTAAAAATCAAAATTGGACCTTTTCAAAGATATCAATTTTTTATCTGTGAAATTTTTCCTTCATTTTTTAGTATTTTTTAAAAATATAATAAATTATTGACTACATGCAGACGATTTTGAAATAACGCAAATTTATATCCACTCCGTTGCTAGGCAACGGTTAGACTTTGACCTAATTTACCTTTTACTCTGAAATTTTTGCTTATTTTTATAAATATATTTTATATAAGAAGAGAAAGATCACCGTCAACTTTTAAAAGCCCGAAAGCTAATTAAAATTTCAGTTAATTGGAAACTCAGCAAGATTTTGGCATTTTCAGTGATATTTTTGAAAAACATGTATTATCCCACAAAAACTATTTTTACACCATATTAAAAGTTTAAAAATCGTCTGGTTCAATTGATATTCTCATTTTAATTGAAAAACGTTTCAGATGATAAAAGAATTTTGGGTATTATAATTTTCTATACAAAAGTAGTTTTTACATCAAAAATATTAGGCATGAAAGTATTTTAATCCCGAGCAACTCCGGGCATAATAGCTAGTTGTAAATTAAACAGAAATGTCCTTTAAAATGGACGCGGGGTCTGAAGAGGAAATTATTGCTGATTGATGTCCAGAAAAGTGAAACATGATTTTAAAAAAATTTCTCCGAATACATGAACAATTATTTATAATACATGCATTTATGAAGGCTTATGAGATGAATACAAACTACATAAAATCACAGATTAATATATCCAAAGTGTTCTCCCGTCGAGTTTCCTGTACATTTTTCCATAAAAAT
The DNA here is from genome assembly GCA_013235015.1 of Araneus ventricosus. Taxonomy (NCBI): domain Eukaryota; kingdom Metazoa; phylum Arthropoda; class Arachnida; order Araneae; family Araneidae; genus Araneus; species Araneus ventricosus. Next base: position 127,925 of record BGPR01000536.1, read on the forward strand.
ATCATAACATTTGTTCAAAAATAATCGTACCTATGTGTTATACCAGAGGTTGTCAACCTGTGATAAGCGTACGCCTGAGGTTACGCGGTGGACCAATTCGGGGTACGCGAAAGGAATATTGGGAATGGCGGAAAACATCAAACACATGGGATTAAAATGGAAATAATTATAAATTTCTTTTGCGCAATTTCGAGTGAAAAGTTAAAATTATCCAAGTCAGAAAGCCTACTGGGTAGCAGTGAAAGAAAAGTAGTAAGAACTCGATGTTAAAGAAATAAAATATTTAATACCTTTCACAAACACATAACTTATGGAAAGAACTCACTGGTGCTGTATGCTTAAGCATACAGGGAAGGGTTCAAATGGCTGACCACTGCCCATGTTTACTCGCAATCAGAAGTTGTCACATCCATGCAGTCAAGGAAAGAACTCTGGATCCAGTGGAAATTTATTTAAGAAAAACACGTGATAAACTTTAAATTAAACTTGTAGTATAAACATAGTTAATCACAGTTAAAATACTTGTAGTAAATACAAAACATAACTGAACAAAAGCCGATCCACGGATCAAAACAGCACGTGCTTCCGCCAGCTCCAGTCGAGGTGAATGAGCGAATGAATGAATCCTTTTCCTTCTGCTTTTAAAACAGACGTTGAGCAGCTCCGCATGCCAATGGCATCTGAACGCCACAAACATACATATACTAATAACAAATATCGCTCTAAGCTTGAGGCAGCTCCATACACGAGACTGTATCTGTCTTCATTTGAACCTAATTTTATAAAACTAAGCTCCATGAAACAAGATCAAGGGTTTTGAGGCGAACACTAAGGGATTCGCAGTTCACATCAGGACATGTTCACGTGTAGTACGTCGCTGACCGCAAACCTCCAACAAACCTGCAAAGCTCAATCCTTTATTTCAGCTAGAAATGGAAGATAAAAGATTCCAAGTCTATACGCTTCCCAAGACACCTCCTTCAATGGCGAGTGACAAGTGATGATTGAAGTATCTCTCCTTCCCTATGGTTCGCGATTGAATCGTTGTGAAAATAATTTCAACGAACGGTTCGCGGACCGTTCGGATCGGAAGTGTGTATACCTCTTTAGGGTCGGCGTAAGAAAAAGAGGCAAAAAGGACTGTATCTTTACTATTGCCCCTTCCCACAATAAACTCACAAGAGATTTCGCATAACAGTACTTACTCTGTGTGATAGCTCTGGTATTTTCCTTGCTGTAGAGACTTTCCCCCAGCATATTCCTGGCCGACATGCTGAAGCTGAATTCCTTCTCGGGCTCGAGACCAGTGACGATGAAGACTGTCGTGTTGGTGGGGAAGACGTCGGTGTACTTGGCTTCGTTGGATCCCGCCACCTGGTACCGTATTCGGAACTGTTGGGGAAGACCGCTGCTGTAACCTGGCGTCCAACTCAGAACCACGCTATCTGAGGAAGTGTTCACGATGCGGATGTTGTAAGGAGGATCTGGAGGACCTGGTTTCAAAAAATGAGTGCCGAGGCGATTTAATGAATATAAAATGTTAATAATACTATTAAATAATTATAAAAATAAAAATAAGTTTTTAAAAGCACCCTTTTGTTAGTGCCATAAAAAGTTGAATTCTTTTTCTCAAAAATAGGGATCTCAAAAGAAAAGCTTAAAAGCGTGAAATTCCGATAGAAGCACTCTAAGCAAATTGGAATTCAATCACATTTACCATACTAGGTTATTCTTGATTACAGTTGCACCAATTATAAATAGCTATAATTTCCTTGTTAACAACGACAGAAAAAAAGAATTTGAATGCAATAAAGGCAAAGGTTTAAGTTTGTTTGGGTACTTCAAAAATGCCCTATGTGATTTCCCTTGGCCACCTGGTCAGCATCCGTATGGTAGTATAGGTCCTGTGGTACTGCAGCATTGCTAACTTGTTTTAATGCCTAAATTTAAACGCTAATTAATTCGATTTTGCACTTATTATATAAATCGATTAAAAATCTAACTCAATGCTCTTTTCAGCTGCTTTCAGTATTCAGGGGAGTCGCAGTGGAAAACTGCAGCAGATTTCTTCTGCATTTTTTCCCTGTCTGTAGAGAAACCTCCTTTCATCGAGAGAAGAAAAAAACAACAAAAAAAACCTTCTTCAGGAACTGTATTTTCCCTCAGTACTGAGCTCTTTTTTTGCGCATGCGCATTTATAGTGCGAAGTTTTTCTACCACGTCTTTCAACTCGAAAGTATACTTAAAAACAACGCAAGTCCATAAATGTTAGAAACCTTTTTTCACTGCGGAAAAAATTTCCGCTATCCCAAAATTTACGAATTATTCAAGGTTGATCTTAAAAAGGCAAAAATGCAAGTGGTATAGATATTCAGTGAAGGATTACAAGTTACTGCACTCTCACGATCACAATGCACGAACCGCCACAGAATATATACCTTTAAAATACTGTTCTTTTGATTTTTACATTTCTTGGTTTTATTTACCTTAAATGGTCACATTTTTCTTCACTTTAACAAATTTCAGTTTTTACTTTATTCGTATTTAGTACCTTCATTGTATAATAAAGAGCCAATTTTCAATGCCCATGCAGTATTTTTAATGGTTTACTAGCCCAGAAAGCCATTATTCCGAGTGAGGAAGCTATTCGCCTAAGGCTGCCAGCACACACATGAATAACAAGAAACGACAGAACAGTAAGTAATTAGACCTTCCTTTGACGGTAGGAGATACAGTCACTTACAACATAAATGTTTTTGTTGATACACTATTCATTAAAGAAGAGCTTCATAGAGTTCAGTACTCAATCACAAAGATAGGTAGTACGCAAAGAACTCGTACAACAACATCTGAAATTATATCTTGAAATACGAGATAAGAAATATGTTTACTAAATCTGTCTATCCGACACTATATTTGTGAGAGAGAAATCATTAGTGTATGTTTTGTTTTACCACAAAGGAATTCATTTCGATTGCTTTCTAACGAATAACCGATTTGGTAAAATTTGGTAGTTAAGAAATTACCGTCATAAATAAACAAATGCTGGGATATTTCAACAAAGCGAGAATAATTTATAAGCCGTTATTGTGTGGATGCATTTCTTAGTATTCTCAGGCGAAATCTATGCGCAATGTTTGTTATTTTTCTACATATTGTATATGCGTAGAAATGCTGTATGTATACGATGGAAACTTGGAACCGATAGTCTGCTTTAGTAAAAGAATTTTAAGCAGACAGTAAGGATTTATGTTATAATTCGAGCATATGTATTTGTTCTACTTTGGGTATTATTTCTGATAGTTATTTCTAAAAGTTCTACTCTGTTATTTATTCATTAAATTTATATTTTAGTGCTGTCTTTTTCTTTTCTGGCATATTTTCAACAATTGCAATGGTAAATTTTTACAGGCTTTCGACAACTTTTAAATATTCCAATTTTGAGTTTGATGTTTGTTATAGCTCGAATTATTTTTAGCAAATTAAAACAGAATCAGTTTTGCAAAATTTGAAATTATGACATTGAAATTCATCTATCAAATGTGTCATGTAGCTGCAAAAGTGGCCATCTCCAAATACGAAAAGTTTTGAGAAAAGCGGATTTTCTGTCACATCTAGTCAAAACGAGATTTGAAAAATAAACTGCATGGTATTAGAAGCGTTTCGACAATGTATTCTAGTTTTCAATTCATGATGGCGAGGAATTAAGAGGGTCAAATGGACATATAATCGTCGAAAAAACGTATTTTTGAAAAGAGGAGATGGCTACTTTTGCAGCTACACGACACATGTCTTCATCGTTCATAGTTGTTGTTGAAATATTGTTGGCATTATTTCTGCCATTTTTAAAATAAGCAATAGAAGCAAGTTAATTTGACAATTGTAGGACTTTGTTTCTACGAATTTGAATTGCGTTTCGTAAATATAGTTTAAAAACTGAAACGGCTATCACATAAAAAACTACTTCAAACTGATTGATGGACGAAGAACAATTTTGATGCTATAGAAAGCCAAAGGAGTAGATCTGTTGATAAAATGAAGGAATATTATTACATGGAAGGCGTGGAATGCATGAGGAACGGGAATTCGGGGAAGAAGATGCGGGTTCTGTCCTTTGGCTTTACTCTCCATTAGCACTGGCCGACCGATGTAAGTTTTAGCAACGAATTGCCCCTTGAGGTCGGGCTGGCTGCTGGGAGTTTTCATGGTTCTCCTTCGCACGAAAAACAAATGTAGTCCAGGAAGGCAACTTATCCCCATCTGTAGTAGCTGAGTCTTGACTTCTACCAAAGGCGCTCAGGTTCGCTTTGGCAGACAATCGATGTAACAAGTACCCTTTGTTAAGAATCGTGGACTTAGCCAGATATTTAGACGGTTAGATATGCTAGACAGAGTGTGTGTATGGGGGGTTAGTATTTGCATTAACTACCACACATAACTACATTTTATTTCTTCGAGAAAGTAGATACAGGTGGCAGGAGACCCAATCCCACAAAAAGGTTCGTCGGTCAAGGGTCTGGTGCATATTAATAAATTAATTCAGTCAGGATCAGACGTCCTTCTGCTGGCGTGGCGTGGAAGTTTGAAAAAGTGGATGGGATCTCAGATGTCGTCCCCATGATCTGTTCAAAACGGCCAGGTTGGCCGAAAAAATAGCCCTAGTGTTTCTTCAAAACGGGAAATTAACCTAATTTAACTTAACAAACCGACACTGTAGTCGCAACTCTGTCACTACTGCTCCAAGCGATTTGGGAAACGAACAGAAAACAACTCACCTCTCCTCCTGAGCTTGACTTTGACGTGATCGTGCCCCAGCTCATTCCTGGCCACGCATGTGTAGTATCCGAAGTCATTGGCCTGCAGGTGCTTGACGAAGAGGACACTCTCCCACGTCACGTCGTCCAGCTGGGCAGCTTGGGAGGCGTACTTGCTGCTGCTGAAGTTGTCGCCGATCACTCCCCCGTTGTAGGACCAGACGAAGTTCATGGCGGGGGCACCCTCTGCCAGGCAGACGAGTCGCGCCGCCTCCCCTTCCTCGCCGGCCACGTCCACGAAGCTGTGGGGGAGTCGCACCTCGGGTTTGACTGGAATGGAGAAAAACAATAAAAGTTAGATTTTTTGACAGGAGATGGATTAAAAAATGCATTTATGATGTTACTTGCGAATCAGATTTTGATTGTTTTTCATTATTTCTTCTCGGTCATTTAACTCTATCGATACGGGAACGTCCCAAACGTCTCCTCAAGCAAAAGACGATGGCCATCCGAAACGTCCGAATATCACTGCTAAATTTCCACCACCTTTCGTAATGTGATTCGTTAGAGAGGCTCGCCCACATGGGAGGGGGAAAAGGGTTTATTCTTAGAATTTGGACAGTGACAGCTGTCATTGTGATCTTTGAGGGGGGGGTGAATTTCCCTTATCTTTTAAAGAGGAACTCGGGTGTTCCCGAATTTTGAAGTCCCTCTATTCCAACGGTCTTAGGAATCACAGGGTTAAATATCCAATAGAAATAGTTGCTCTTATAGAAAAGTAAAGTAATTATTTTATTAACAACTCAAACCATCTCCCTTCGACTTTGTCATATATTTAAAGATTTTGCACTTTTTGTGTAAGTCCGTAGAATAGTGAAGAAAATCAAGTATTTTTTGCCTGTTTCTTTTGACCAACTGCACCCAAAATTTGATACAGACCTACAATTTGGGTGTCAAGGCCACATACAAAATTTCATTAATCTAGAGTGCTTTGTTTTTAAGTTATTGCATACACACGAACAGACAGACCGATAGTTAGTCAAGCCTTTGATGGAATTTTTCTAAAATATGATGCAGATCTACAAATTTGGTGCAAAAACGATCTAGTAATTTATTCTGGTTGATCTGGTACTTTGATGCTTTGTAATCCACTGCTTATCTTGGATACCGAACACTGATGCGACGTCACAAAACAGGGTACATGCATATGTCAGATGACATGCGCAATAAGCCTAATTTATGCTGACGTGATACACGTAAAATGCGCCACAGTAATTTAATTTCGGAACGCATTGTGCATTTTGCAGGGGAAAAAACAGAGTGACGCCACAACACAGCAGAAGATAGCATATAGTTAGATGATGGATGACATGCGCAGTAACGTTTGTCACCTGACTCTGACTGCATGTGAATTGATTTCGTTCTTCCAACAACTAAATCAAAATTATGATTATAATTATTACGACCTCAAATCTTTCATAAGATTTTTGGATATTAACTGAGAGAGAGGATACAAAACGGAGGCCAATTATGCTCATGTAACACATATCCGACGCGCCACTCCGATTCAATTTTCGCATCCACTGAGCTTCTTGCTGGACGAAACACCAAAGACAACGTGTAATGAAATGTTAAATGGCATGCACGTAAACGTATGTCATGTGAGTGTGACGTCACAGGAATACGAACAGATAAATATACGGGAAATAAAGGGAACAAAGAGATAAAAGAAAGAAAGTAAAGCTTCGAAAAAGAAGAGGAAAGTATTCGCTGGGTTTTAGAGTTTAATTCCTTTTTATAATATCAGCAACCAGTAGGAAAAGGGGCGGATGCCAGTAGAAAGTAAATCGGTCAAATTGCAGTTTATGAATTTTAGATCGTAAAGGTATGGTTGTTAAGCTAGGAACTTAAGTTACAACTTTTTTTTTTATTTACTTTTATTTTTCCTAACTTGGGATTATGTAAATTAAACTTACTTAAAACTTATTTACTTACTTAACAACCTGAAGAACTTATAAACTTAACAACTTACGTAAACTTACTTAAACTTAATTTAACTTAACTTACCAACGTTACTTCCAAACAATTTTGCTTACTATTCGCAACTGTAAGGGGATGCAGCTCGAAAAGCGGCTTATTTTCGACTTGCGTGGAAAGACAAAAGGGTTTTACACTCATACCACGTTATGGATTGCAAATAACAGATGGTTTCATTCAGGGGTGGCGCCAGTGGGGTGTCCGGGGCCCCCTGTAGGGGATGCTGTGCCTCCCGTCGGGGCAAATATTTGTACCCCGTTGACGCAACTAGTAAATAAATTAAGATCTGGCGAAAATTTGAGAGGGTCATCATTACACCCTTCCCTTGTACGACAGGTCGTGCGCCTCCCTCCTCGTCGGGTGAACTCTAACGCTACTCCTGGTTTCATCCAAATTTACGTCAAACTGTTGAAATCCAGTATTAAAAAATCGACAAATGTTATAAAAAATGATAATAATAATAAATACAGGCGATTCTGCAGCTCTATTGTCTGTTCTGTGTGAATGGATGAGCCTCCATTGTATAAATCATTACAACTTTATGATTTGGAATCTGGCAACTAGGAAGTAGAAAAACAGGACAGCACTGAAACTAATAAATTGAATCACATCCAAGATAGAACAAACGATGTATCGAAATTACAGTCCCAGAAAAAAGAGATATATCGCAATTCCTTTAACAACTTACTCAAAAACTGGTGATGATTATTATTTTTAGAACCCCAACTCGTTCGCGAGTCTTTCGGAAATTAAATACCTGGCTTTCAGAGAAAGAGAGAGAGGAAGAAACAAAATTCCTCGCAGTAATTTTACTCCGTACAAACAGAAGCGCGGAAATTAAAGAAAATAAAGCGAGGAAAGAAAGAGAAAAAAGAAAAATCTTCGATGAAGAAGAGGAAAGCTTTATTTGTCGCGTTAAGGAATTCCGTTCTTCTCTATAAAACCAGGGAAAAAGGGGGAAAGTGAAGCAAGTCGTGGAGAAATTGTGCTGTAATTTTTTTTACCCTCAAGTTAAGAGAAGTTAGTTTCTTTGGGCATTATATTTTGGAAATAGGATTCTGCTATGAAGCTTGTAATTTAGGAAGAGAAAGAGGATTCAATAAAATGTTTTCTTAGATCAGACCAGTCGATTGTTGTTTGATAGATCTTTTGTCTTAAAGTAAGAAGATTAAATTCAATCCGGTTCGTGCTTGTCTCGTTCTTATCATACACTCAAAAAAATCTCCTCTCGGATAATATTTAATTAAAGATAATATTACAAAACTCTTAATAAAGCCATTCAAAGCTGAATAAACTGACATAAAAGAAAGAAATACGTAAATCGTTTGCAATAAAATAATTAATTTTGCTGACAAACAAATGAATAAATCGTTTGAACTACATTAAAATCATAAAAACTTTTTGCAGTTTCATTGTTTGCAAGAAGTCGGTATGCTGACAAAGCATACAGCTAAAACAGCCAAATAAAAAATAATGAAACTGATTACTTAAATATGAACATACCAGGAACTTTTGGTGATATACCCATTTTTAATCTATCAAGCTTAATCAAAGGAAAAAAGCACGATGAAAATTATGTCGGAAATAAGAACATGATATCGGAAGAACAGGAAATTATTCAGTTCCATTAAATAAACTGAACAAAATATATATGTTCGGTCAACGTGATTAATCGATTATTATTAATAACCGGAAATTTTTATACATAACATATGTAAGTAATATACACAAATAAAGTATTAAGCTTATTTATATATTTATCTAACGTTTCTTCAGTTTTCAATTGAAAATTCATATTACATTTATTCACAATCATGACGCTTATTTTTGAACAAAGGTCGTCGGAAAAACTATTTGTTTATGATGGCATTAACACCTGAGGAAAGATTTTATTTTTAGAATACGGTTTCCACAAAAAACCACCCATTTCTAATTGATTTAATCTGACATATTAAAGCATCGTGGCATTTTATTACAATGTAATAGAACAATTTTTGCATCTGAGATTCTATTTTAAAATGAGAGATTAAAATTAAAGAAGTTTATTTTCGCTAATTTATGATAATATTTCAGCAAGAGCTTGGTTAAGAAGTAAGTGCAAACGATCGTGATAAAAGAAAACATTCGAAATAAAATTTCATTTCGTTATTCCTTACAACAGAGGTTCCCAACTTGTGGGACGCCAGGACCAGTTACGGTACGCGAATTAAAATCGGTAATGGCGGAAACAAGAAAATATATGGGAATAAAAATGCTACAGAATTTTTTTCCCCCAAATTCGTGTGAAAAGTAAATGTGAAAGTTGTGCAAGTTCTAAAGCACACCCACAAAATAAGGAGAAAAGAAAACAAAAGGAAGTGTAATTTTAAGCTATCCTTATAATTTAACGTGAAATCATTAAAATACTGGTTTCATTTGTTTTGGCGTTGAACTATTATTGTGAAACTGAACTATTATTGTTGAAATACTATTGTAAAAATGGAATAAAATGTAAAATAAAAAAATAAGTCTTGCAAATGTTATTAATTCGAGTCATTTGACTTAAAAGCTTATCTAAACCCTTAACATTATTGATAAAAGCTCCTTTGTATAAACAGATGGTTGGAGGAGGGTGGTATGAAAGTAGGGGGTACACGAAAATAAAAAGACTAACCAAGGGGTACGCGAGGGAAGAATGGTTGGGAACCCCTGCTTAACAATATTTAAAAGGCACAACTAGTTATTCGCTCTTCTCGAACAGAAAGAAACTGTCTAATATGCTCGATATTATATTCTAAAGCTCCTAATAATGTCTTTCGTAGCTTAATACGCTTAATTGAAATAAATAAATAAATCGCTTGCAATAAACTGATTCATTTAGGTGATGTTAACAAATAAATACAAATTTTACTGAAATTTCGTTTATATATATATATATATATATATATAGTCTGTTTTTTTAATTTTATTCTAGGTCTTTTGTATTCGGATTTTTTGTATTTGATTCTTTTTAAATCTTCTTAAATGTATTTATTTTTTATTCAAGAATTCTTCCATTTTTATTTATTTGTCTTGTGCTTTTAGAGGGGATGACGGCAATTTTTAACGGATTTTGTTTGTCGTTAGCAGAAAAAAGCACAAATTAATAGCATGAGCGAGCTTCTCTTCCTGACGAGCGGCTCACTATGATATTTTTCAATTTTATTTTGGTTTTTGTCTATTTTTGCCATTTTGTCTACTGTTTTTGAGTTTTTGTCTTGTGTTTATAAGTTTGTTTTGATATATATATATATATATATATATATATGTTATTTGGGATTAGATTGCAGATTTAAGCAGCCTTCCCCTAGTCATACTCTCCAAAGGAGAGCGACACCATGATCTCGTGGATGAAAAGCGCCGGATAAGTAAGCTGGTTCTCACTTCTCCTGGAAGTATAGTAATGGGGTGGGGTTGAGTTATCTCCACTCATATGACGGGACGTACCTCCTTCGGGTGGGGTTGGGCCGTGGCCGGTAATGGCTGTTAATTGAGACATTCACGATCACGCCGCGACGCTCCATTTGGCGCACATCGTGCCCAAATCCTTTTTTAATGGGAAAATCCGATGAGAATTGGCGCGGTTTTGTCGAAATGGAAACTGGATTTTCATCCAGTTTGGGTTTTCATTCGGCATACTAGGCCATGAAACGGAAATACGATAATGTGTTAGGGGAGAGTCTCTCTCACAAAAACGAAAACAACAAAATGGGAGAGGGGGAGGGTAGGTGTGAGTTAGTCTGGGAAAATCAGGGCGGGAAGAGGAGGAGTCATCCCTCCCGTTTTCGGGATCGGGTTACACGTAGGTGGTGGATTTTGGGGTGGCAAGGTCCGACTTGTGAATGACCCACCAAATTTGATGGGCTGAAAATGGAAACGGTCTGCTAAGAAGTTCTCCAAATGGATTGGAACAGCCTTTATCGTGAATGTCCAGCTTTAGGATTTCCGATCTCAGTTTTAGACTCCTGTCATGTCAACCGTTCTTCACTTACCCGACCGCTTCGGCAGGCCGGGGTTGTAGTTTCTTTGTGCGTTACCTCTAATCATAGGTCAATTAAAAAATTGGCGCTTTTGCAATCTCTCCTTGGTTTAATTTTTAAAAAAATATTGCACTTTAATTTGAACGCGAGTTCCAACTTACTACTATCTGAATAAATAAAACTATATATACTAAAAATATAGAATAATTAAAAAACTTACTATATTAATGATAAAAAATTGGCTCTCTTGCAATCTCTTCTTTTCTTTAGTCTCTCTTCTAAAATGTTTCATTTGTCTTCATTTTTTTAAAATAATTTCGCTTTAATTTGAAAGCGAGTTTCAACTTACTATACATTATTAAAATGCTTTATTCCTCTTGTTTTGAATTAATTATTCAGATAAAATTATTCTCAAGGGAAAAAAAGCAAAAATATTTTTGAGTTATTTTTAAACCTGCCTGTCTGTGTCAACTGCCAGATTTTAATGCTATCACAACCTGCTCATTTATACTGTTAATTTGCAAAAAAATTAATATCTGGCATTGAATGTGAATATTTTGGTTTAATAGAAAAAAAGTAAATTTTTTAACATCTTTTCCAGTTCTGCTCGTTTATGAGTTAACCAGCAACAAACAACTAAACTTTTAACCAGACAAAAATTTTCAGAAGTTCTGTATCATTGTGTTCCGATTGTTTTAATGCAGATAAGCTGCACAATTATAAATTATTCAGCGAAGTAATAACTTTCGAACTTCTTTCCTTTGACTCTTAAAGTATTTGTCATGCATAACGCCATCTTTGTTTATTTTACATCAAACATAAGAGAACATGAGTTGAAAGAAGAAGAATATAAAATTACAATACTTGTTAGCATTTTTGAAAGCTGAAAACAACTCATTCTCCTAGAATACAAGAACAGAACCTCATAAAAAGTGACACACTTTGACGAAACTATTCGCAAACATATTCACCTCCAGTATGAAAATGAATTTTCATCGGCTCCATTCTCATCTTACTGGAACAGAATTTTTATACCGTCTTTAAACTAAAATTTATACAGTGAAACGCCAAAAGATCTCAGAGGAAAACAGTTTTAGAACAAAAATAATTGAAGTGAGAAGGCTAAATCTGGTTGGATAAAAATGCAAGAGTAATTTCGAACCGGCTTGTAATTCAATTTCTTTTCATAATATAAACTTTTTTTCCTATGGCTCAGAGCTTCTGTTATCTTATTATCATATATTTTTGGAACGTGTTTATCGAGAGAACAAAGTGTGCGAATGCAAATTTCTTCGTAATACGACGCGAGTGAAACGCTACGAGTGATACTAAAAGTATTGAGTAATTTGATAGCATCGAGACTAAATAGGGTTCTTTTATTTATTATTTTTTCCTTTTAAAAAGATAAAGTAAAAATAAAATAAAATAATGTTCTTATCTAAAACCACAGTCTTTTTTTTATCGTCTGCATTTAATTTTTCTTTGCTTAAGAATTCGAAAAAGCTTTGTGTGTTCTATCTTTTTAGATTAACTTTACCTAACGATTTTCTGTCTTTTTGTTGGTTTAAAAAGTTCCAGCTGATACGGAAACTTGCACTATTAAACAATATCACATCTAAGAAAATACGGAACTTTTTTCATTCTTAAAAATGCATAAAATAAAAAAAATGGAAAATTTATTGCTTCTTAGCATACGATTTCATCAAAAATCGTATGTAGTTAATATTTTGATTCTTACAGTGTATAAGATTTCGTTTATTCACAAAATTTACATGTACTTCTACCAGGCATAAGAAAAGCATGAATAATAGAGAAAAATTATTTCCTTAAATTTCATGTACTTAAATGTAAGTAAATCTTTATGCTCATATTTTGCATTCTACTTTGTATCAATGAAATTCATCATTATCTACACTCTTACAATTCGTAGTATGTATCTATCTATGTATCCATGTCCAGCTATCTTCTCACGAACCACTGAATCCTGAAACGAACCGAAAGTACCAAAAGATGGGAAATAATCCAAGGAATCCATTTCGACCATTTAAATTCCGAAATTACAATTAGTTAAAAATATATTAATTAAAAAGTGTCAAAATGAATGAAATATTATGCCGCCATCTATCGGCAGTTCCTATAACTATCTGTCACATAGGCTGTTCTTGCATCTGGTTTGTATAAAAGGTTTTCTTTTTTTAGGGAGCTTCCGCGTTTTGGAGTTTTGATTTATAAACATCGGGAAAAATCGTTTTCCTGTATTTCTCTCTTTTTTTTGTCGTACAGCGTTTCATTTCGCAACATTTACGTTTGTTGGGGAAAATATTCATTTGTATCCGTTTTTCCCCCATTATTATTCAAATACGGGCAAGACGAAAATATAAGTTTGTTGTGTTTAATTTATCAGTTTAGTGTACTATTACATCGTTTATCGTTTCTGTTTTTTATTTCGTATAATTTTTTTGCAGAACCAAATATTATGCTAACCTGTTTTAATTTATAAACATTGGAATTCTCGTGTTTTCATTCAAGCCATACCATTTTAAGGAAGTAAAAAGACTAGAATTGAAAGTTTTAATCCAATAAGAGAGGATTCAAAACAGATTTACGTTTGTTGGGGAAGCTTAGTGACAATATTTGTAGAGAAAAAAAAACAGAGGCGGCATATGAAAACATGTGGATCCCGAGAAACGCTGGGTTATTAGCTATAATGTAATTACAAGGCTGGATTTTAAAAAATTAATTAAACAATATAGGATTCAAAAGAGATTTACGTTTTTTGGGGAAAGTTAATGACAATATTTGTAGAAAAAATAAACCAGAGGCGGGCATATGAAAATAAAGTAATAAAAATACTAGATTTGAAAGGATATTGACGTTTGTTGGGGAAAGTAAGTGACAAAATTTGTTGAAAAAAAACGGAGCCGGGCATGTGAAAAAATATGGATTCCGAGGCCTCACGGGACCACACTTCTTCACTCCACTAGGGAATGACGCATTACTCGAGATAGTCCGTGCAATGCCGGGCCACACAGCTAGTATTTCTTAAACACCGTTTCATTGAAAGATAAAGTGAATTTCAAACGCGATGGCATTTTGGAATTAAAAAAAAACTTTTCAAACCCTTTTTAAAAATTAAATATATTCCTTCAATTGTGCTTACGATATTTAATATTCCATCATTTAAGTTATACTAGTTCAGTGGTTCCCAAACTTTTTCGATTCGCCAGATTTTTCCTGGCTGTCCTGTGTAAAACTCCAACAAGTACTTTTTGTAAAATACTCAATATTTTTTTGCATAGGTTAGGTAAGAATAAATAAATCACATTTTATATCGCATAAAAAGTTATTGAACAAACTTTAATAAATATAATAATCAATGGGATGGATGATCATGTTAATAACTAAAATTGGGCACAACTGCCCTCAAATCATCTTCCCCACTGATTTTCGAGCGATACTTTAATTTTAGCACAGCATCTACCGACAGCCCAATTTCGTACAATTAAGAAGTAGCAAATGTAATTAAAATTCTTTGACAGTTAGCACTTATGAAAATTATGTAATATCTCGCGGTCCTCCTGTGAGCAAGTCGAGATGCCCCAGGGAGACTGCATCGTACACTTTAGGAACAATTGCTCGAATTACTTAATGTCAGGTGTCTGTTATTTACCCTATTTTATCGAAGGGGATAGTAATATTAAGTACTAAAGAAGAATTTCAAATCAATTTTGATAAAAATTTTTGACAGTCCATTTGTTGCTGTAGTTGTTGTAGCTAACAAAAATGTGTGTTGTATGTTTAAATGATTGTCAGATGAATAACCGATGCTTTGATATTATCAAAATAATTTTATAAAAATATTTTGCAGACAGTTAGATATGCCATTTCCATTGAATGTGGTAAAGGACCATTCAGATTCTGCTCTTTTTATTGAAATTTATTTCATTTGACTCTGGAAAGGTAAGTTCAGGTCCATGAACTCAGCATCCATGGCAAAGACGTGAGGCTAGGAAGCAGTATGACTTAGTCAGTTGAACATTTGTGACGGAATATTATAAGGCCAAATGGAGATGTTTATAAAAGTATATGGAAGAACACTCAGCAATTAAAAGTAGCCGTTTTTTAGGAAAAAATGCGTGAACCAAATTTTCTCAAAAAAAAAAAAAAAAATCGGCAGTTTTAATTTTCGAAAAGAAACATGGTTTTCTTTTAAATATGTGTATTAAATTCTTTTGATCAGCGTCTTTCAAAATCTAATTACTATAATTTTTACTGTATGTGACTGATTTCTCCTTATTGACTAGCCCAGTCGAGAGCCCCATTAAAGGTGCTGATTAAATGAGGGAATTCCCCGCTTCGAAAGTATAAAAGCCATCATCGCATTTTTAATTTCCTCTTTTTTAAATTTCGCCGAGGCCGCGGTGGCCCAGTGGCAAGGTCTCGGCTTCGGGGCCGAAGGGTTTGAAACCCGATTTCACTGAAGATCAGAAGTGTATGGGGCCTGTTGCAAGCTAATTCATACGTAGTGGCCAAACGCCCTCCCGTCGGTGTGGCGTGGGAGTTTGGAGAGGGGGTACCAGCTCAGGTGTCGTCCTCGTCATCTGACCGTGGTTCAAAATTACGAGATCCGTCCCAAAATAGCCCTCGTGTTGCTTCGAAACGGGACGTTAATACAACTAAATTAAACTTTCAATTTCGCCGGTAAACGTGCAGCTCCGCCAGCTGCATTTTTCCAGGATTGATCATGGAGTAGAATTCTTTACAAAGGATGCCAAAGTTGGCATTGGTACCAATTTTCGTGATGCGAAGGGTCATAAAAGTTGTTAGCGGGATGTGATCTTATATAATTCAAGACTTCATTTAGAAAAAAAAAATAAAAATACGGTTCCATTCTTAAGCACTTCAACAATGATGTGAGGAATTTCCACGCGTTTTCATGAAACAATAGCACTGTATATGAGTAAGAAATTTTCGCATTGTTGAATGGCGGAACTATTTTTTTTAGAACACCTTTGAATAATTATTGGGAAAATGCAAAAGAAACAGCGAAAATAAGTAACATTCGCAAATCTTCTTATCATGTTTATAAATGTTTCAAAATTCATCATCACTTATAAATGTTTCAAAAAACACATGTAAGATGTTTGATAAATAGTAACAGCATTTTTTAAATGCTCCAGACAAGCAAGTACTTGTGGATTTATTTTTATAATTCTGGAATCGACAGTTTTGAAAAAACTAGTCGAATGAAAATAAGTTATGATTTAAAAATCTAGTTACAGTTGACCAAGTTTTCAATTATGCGAGGTGATTGCGGTTCTAATCGACTCAGATAATTGAGGTTATGATTTAAAATCTAGTTACAGTTGACCAAGTTTTCGATTATGCGAGGTGATTGCGGTTCTAATCAGCTCAGATAATTGAGGTTATGATTTAAAATGCAGTTACAGTTGACCAAGTTTTCGATTATGCGAGGTGATTACGGTTCTAATCAGCTCGTATAACTGAGGTTATGATTTAAAATGTAGTTACAGTTGACCAAGTTTTCGATTATGCGAGGTGATTGCGGTTCTAATCAGCTCAGATAATTGAGGTTATGATTTAAAATCTAGTTACAGTTGACCAAGTTTTCGATTATGTGAGGTGATTGCGGTTCTAATCAGCTCAGATAATTGAGGTTTCGCGGATTAATGTAAGACTTCGGTAGGTAAGGTAAAAAGTCTTTGGGTTCTAGCGATGGCCTACTCCTTGAAGGCATCTACAGTACACAATGCTATCTTTATTTTACATTAGCCGCCTTCGGCGACTATCTTGTTCGCCGGGAATATAATTTCAACTGACCCTCAAATGCGTAAGTTAATACTCATGGTTCCCTTAACGAAGTAATTTTAAACTTCAAATTGCGATAGACATTTAGCCAGCATTCTTTTCGTAGCCTTGCACTTGTTCTGTTCCTTTTCCACATGAACGTTCCTAATGGAATCAAGTAACTGTTCGTCTCATGTAAGATATAATTGTACGTAATCGAGGCAAACTTTAATTTAACAAATTTGATTTGTACATCAAAATAGCGCGGCACGTTTTGCGTCCAGCAGCATGTTAATTGGCTTAAAACATGCTGATAAAATGAATTAAAACATAGCAACTATAATCGTTCAGTTTACTGGATTATTTCCTTATATACTTATTATCTTGAGGACTTTCTTTACAGATTTCAGAGAAAAATTGATCAAATAAAAAAAAGAAAGTAAATTCCAGTACGATATTATCTTAGCTTTCAACAATGGAAGAGAAACATGTAATTAAATATTTGTTTAAACAATGAAAACGGTTTTGATTTCATTGTAACAATGAAAAGTGTTGTAAATTATGCCAAAAAATATTTTTAAAAATTTATTAAAATTAGAGAAAAATCACATAACAACTTAATTGATATCACTGAAAAATATTTTTTAAAATTTTCAGATGGTGAAAATAATTTTTATGGTGTAATATTTTCGGAAGTTATTAAGGAAAAACTCCAAAATTTAGCTTAATTTTTAATTAATTCTAATTCTAATTAAAATGAAAAACGGCTCCAAGGTGCACATTCCCACCCTCCGAAGTATGTTTGTACCAAATTTCGTTGCTAGTTCCAGCGGTCTGTCCTGTAGAGCGCCAACACACAGACATACATTCTGCTTTATTATTAGTAGAGGTGCATATGTGTTATCATCATAGATATTGCTTACAATTCAGTATCAGTATCATGGATATTTAAAGTGACCAGACGTCCTGGATTATCCTGAACAGTTATTTGTTGTCAACAAACGGTACGATTCTTTTTTTTTGACGTAGACTTACGTCTCTCCATAGTGGTATGATGGTGTGTCGGGAAAGGAAAAAATTATGACGTTTTTCGTGGTATTTTAAACGCTTATAGCTCTGCAACCAAATAACATAGACAGTTGGTTTTAGTTTCATTTAACAGAGAAAGGTTCACATTGAAGATTGCAAAAAGAATTTTAGAATTTGGAATTACGGTTTAGACGCAGTCGAGCTGCAAAGTTGGTGAAAATCACTAAAACTTTTGATGACGTCACAGCGACCGATGCGCGCGCACGCAGACTAAGGCAATTCATTCATCGATCGCGCGAAATATTATTCAAGAATTGTTGAATTACGTCGAATTTTGTGTTAAAGTTAAACGCTTATAGCTCCGCAACCAAATAACGTAGAGAGTTGGTTTTAGTTTCATTTAACAGAGAAAGGTAGACATTGAAGATTGCAAAAATAATTTTAGAATTTGTAATTACGGTTTAGTCACAGTAGAGTTGCAAAGTTGGTGAAAATAAAGAAGAATTTTACAAAGATAGAGTCACATAGTCACACTAGACTAATAGTCACTATAGACTATACAGTTAATAGTCACGCAGAGCTACTTCAGTCACAGTTGAGTAAGGTAAGTAAGTCTACGCCCCTCAATCCCAGCGGCCGTTTTGCAGAAACAGCCTCCGGTCGATTTTTTTTCGAAAATAACCTAAACACTCCATTAACTCTACTGTTTGAGTTGGTATGCTGAAAATTTTAGTTGAACATGCCGGATAAAAAAAAGTCTTATTTTACAGATCGTGATGAAGTCTGTGTGCCACCTAAATCTAAGTGTCACTCACGACTCACACTTGACTATGAGTTGAGCCAGCTGAACAGCTTCCGTCCCGATGCCGTTGTAGGCGACGCACTCGAACTCCCCCGCGTCCTGCCTGGACACGTTGAAGACGCTCAGCGCTGACTTGCCCTTCTCCACCGTCTCGTGGGTCCGGCTCATGTCGAACCCGGCTCGCCGCCACGTGATCATCCGGCTCACAAAAGGGTTGGCTATGGCCTCGCACTCGAACTCCGCCGTCTCGCCACTGCCCACCACCACGGTCCGGGTCAGCTTGGTGATCCGGGCTGGATCTGGAAACGAAAGGAATCAGCGTTTAAGTATTTCAAAATTTGGGGTTTCATTAATACATTCTGTTTATCTGTAAGTCACTGAATGAATGTTTTTTATTCGAGAAGTGAAAACGTTGTTAGAAGCAATATGCAGGATCAGTGGCGTAGCTACACAGTGTCGCACCCCGGATTATTGATTTTATTAACACAGCTACTTATTTTTCAATCCTCGAGGGTAGGACAGTAGCAGTGCTTATGTGCCTATGCAATTATACACCTCGTGTATGGGCTCCTCATGACCATGGGCTGCTGGCATTTTGCCAGTCCTGATACTGTTCAGGACGTCAGGAATGCTTAACGTATCCAAAGGTAATAGCATAACATAACACCGCTCCATGCCCCTGCAACTATAACCATAAGGTTATTTAAGCAGTGTCGCAGTCATGAAGTGGAAGAAAAATCACAACACCCGAGGGGGTGACCTCTCTTAAAACTTGACAATTCTCTATACCGCTGCCTAATTAAAAACGCAACAAGTTTACAAATGTTTACAGGAGCATTAGGAAGGATTGCTATTGTGCTATACATCATAAAAATATTTTGGTAACACAGATTAAAATAAAACTTTGAAAAAAAACACAAAATTACACAGTTATACATGAAATAACTGGATAATAATAAAAACTAAATGCGATGAAAAAAACTATACGAAGAGTAAAAAATACATTCAGAAACAAAAAATGAGAGGAAAAAGATGAAAAACAAATTAATACAATAATAAAAATAACATAAAAATGTACACAAAAACAGAGAGATGGGCCGCACATTGTTTTAAAAAGTTCGATTTTGAAGAAGAGTTAGCTGATGGAACTCTATTTGAAGAAGGAGAAACACGGAGGATCTCGGAAGAAAGTCCTGAAAGAACGACTAAAGCAGTTCTGGGTTCATTAGGGGATGATGTGCTGAAGAGGAGGCGAAGTTGAATGTTGAACTGGTGAAACGAGACCTTCCATCTCGAAACGAAAGGATAGAGCGATGAAGACGCAGGAAGGATAGTTGAAATTTGGTTGGATTTAATTTTCCTCATCGCAGGAGGAAGACGATGTTCGGTTACAGAAGTTGCTAATTATGAAAATGTTGGCCAAGATTTTGGGAATGGGACGATAGCATTGGACTCAACTGAGAAGACTATTGAAGGAACGAAAAAAAAACAATTAATTGGGATCTGGTCGGAAAAGGCTGGTTTCTCTTTGGAGAAAATGGAGCAAATTATGTATCTTCCTCCTTGACGTTGAATTGTTGGCTACACTGCGGAACTATACAGGTTGATGTTGTTGGCTGAGTGTGGTGCCATATGGTAGGAGGTTGTGAGAAGGCAAACCGTAGCATAATGGATTGGTGTGCCGATTCCCCATAAGAACAGAATGAGGTTTCGTCAAGGTTTAATCTTTGGAGAAACGAAGGGAAAGGCCCATGTCCTGTGAAAAACAAAACTTCGTTGAGTGTCCAGTTGATTGGTTGCAAGCTAACTTTGGGAATTATGTTGTGAATGTGCCTCCCAGTATCTCCATCATCAAAAGCCATTTGCCAGATGGCCAACAGCTTCTGACGTAAGAATGTTTTGATAAAAGATTTTGGAAACTCGAGTGGTGTTTCAGGAAAATTTTCCGTTTCTGCTGCCTCCTTAGCCAGTCTGTCTGCTTCTTTGTTCCCTATGTAACCTCCATGGGCTTTGATCCACGACACTCTGATGTGAGGATGACGATGGAGTAACTTGAAGATTTTCCGGCCAGTTGAATTGTGACTCTTTGGATTTGCTGTTTATTTGATGCTGGCTTGGTTGTCTACAAGAATAGACAGTTGTTGAGTTGGGAGGGCAACGACGTGTTCCACTGCTTTGAGTAGTGCTAGAATTTCTGCCTGGAACACTGTATTTCTAAGAGAGAGCCTGGTAGACCATCTGTGGGTAATGTTGACGTCGGTTAAAACACAGAAGGCTGCACCCACTCCATTCTCTGTTTTCGATCCATTGATATAAATTCTATGTCCAGTGCTTATGTTGGCTCCGTCATCCAAGGAAATTTGAGTTGGACTTAGATGTTCCGATGGGTGTGCTGACCATCCGGTAGCTTTTTCTTCAATTTCACTGGGATCGATATCACTGAAGTTTGTAGAAAGAGGAAGTCTAAGTCTGAGTGCTGTGCCACGAGCTTCTCTTTGTAATTGTAGATGAAGAGGAGGGATACCCAGTATGACCTGCAGAGCTGCCGTGGAAGTTGCCCTGTAGGCACCTAAGGTTGCCAGGAGGAACGGACGTTGAATTGTTGAGAGTTTTCTGGCGACTCGGACTGTAGGTTCTAGACACCAGGCGACTGTCCCATGCGCCAGCACCCGTTCTATTACTGTTTTATAAAGGATCCTTCGATGATTCAGAGGAACCCCCCAGGATTTTCCGGCTATTTTTAGGAGATTTTGATGAAGTTTAGTCGCTCTAGTAGATTGTGCTTTAAGGTGGGTGTTCCAATTCATCTTTTCATCAATATAAACACCGAGATATTTAATAGCATGGGCTCTTTTAATTCTTTCGCTTTGCCAGCGAATGGTGGGTCCCCTAACTAGCTTGCTGATTAGGAGATAATTTGTTTTTTCAGCTGAAATTTGGAGTTGGTTTTTGCTTGTCCAGGTGGAGAATTTAGCAATAGATTCGCTAATTTGTGACTCAAGTTTAACTCTAGTCGGGGCATGGGAAACCAGGACAAAGTCGTCTACGAAGGCTTGAATGCTGGTGTTAATTGGGCAAGTTTTCTTGAAGTATCCAAAGGTGATGTCCGATACTGCCGCGCATAGTTGGTTAGAAATGTAGGGTAGCTTAGTTTAGTTCCACCACATGGGCAGCTCTGATCTACCCGCTAACGTCAGAAGAACTTTTTTCCTTTCTTTCTGCTCTCGCCAGACAGACAGACGGAGTTGGAACTTGATGATCGAGCATGTCTTTCAAAAAGCCTCTCGATGATTTAAGTTGTTTGATGTAAAGGGCAGCATTCGTCCTCTTGATCCCTTTCTTATCTGTTCTTCAATGTTTTACTCTTTCACTGCACTCATATGATAACTCCTCTTGTATATATTTTACATTATATTCGGATTGTAACCCTCTATGTACTTTTCATTATATTTGTTCATGTGTAATTATGTTCCCTTTTATGTGTTTTTATATCTCATGATGAAATTTTTTTGCTTTTCAATAAAGTTTCACACATACTCATCCAACCGACAGGGAGCCATTTAGGCACCGAGTTCGGGGGTATGCTGTGGTGTTATGTTCTTCAATGTTTGTGCCTGTCCTAAATGCTTGTACCTTCTAATTAAATCTTTCAAATTGCAAACCCATGTCTTCTTCAAATTTCTGGAGTATCTCACTCCAACCCACATTTGAATTGAGCAGGGCAACTCCTCAAATGTCTTTGGAGGTGTATGAACCTCATTGCGAGCATTTTTACTATCTCTGCATATAATCAAATAATAAGCATAAAAGGGAAAACAAGTCACTGCATGTTGAAGTCAGTGGCTTTGGCTCGACGTCAACATTAAGCTGCTGCTAAGACTTTTTAATATTTATTATATACATATAATTTTGTATGTTTTGTAATATTTTAAGGAATACGCATAGATTTTGCCATTAAAATTATTTTTAAAGGAATCTCCATTAATCCGGCAGTGCTCTGATCTGATATCTGTATTAGGTTGGTGAAAAAAATGTTTCGGAAGCAAAATTTTATTACAAACTCAAAATTAACTAGGATAATAATTTCCATTCAGTTCTACGAACTTCTGTCAACGTTTCGCCAGCTTGTCAAGTCCTTCCTGCATGAATTGTGACGATCGCGACTCAAAAAACGCATCGACCTCAGAAATGGCTTCTTCTGCTGAAATGAAGATTGAGCCTTGACGATAAAGCTATAGGTGCGAAAACAGATAGTAATCTGAAGGGGCCATATGTGGGCTGTTCTTTAGCTGATGATTACACTAGCATGCGGTCTGGCGTTGGCCTGGTGAAAGAGAACTATCTTTTTTGCGATGCTCCTTTTTTAGCAGGATGAATCTGACAAGCTGTCAAAACTTTGGCAGCAGATCATAGACTTGAATGAAAATTACTATTCTCATTAATTTTGAGTTCGTATAACTTTTTTCAATTTTAAAATAAAATTTTGCATCCAGAAAAAACTTTTACACTACCTTGAGCTATCAGTTGAAGACAAATATTGGCATGCAAAATACTCACAGATGACATTGATGTTGACTGTCGTCCACGTGACGCCTTCCGTGTTAGCCGCTTCACATCCATATTCGCCGCCATCTTCCCTCGTGACGTCAGTGAGTTCCAGAAGAGGTCCCCTGTAGACTGCCCTGTGTCCATACCTCGCGCCACTGGGCCTCGCACTGCCATCGGCCATATCCAGTAAAGGCAGGCCATTTCGGGTCCAGGAATAAGTGACCTGCGGGGGATTGGCCTTAGCTGTCAAGTTCACTACTGTCGACTCGCTTTCAAGAACATCAAAACGTTCTGCAGGTGTCAAGAGAAATTCAGGTTTGTCTGTGAAAAAATGACAAGTTAATTATATTATTAATTATTATAAAACTATTAAATGAAAAAATTATTAGATCTTTTTGTGAGTAATGTAAATACAGGTATTAATAATGTCAATTTTACGTCACAAGGATCCTTTTATTAATTGAAAAGCCATCATGATCTAGAAATGAGGCGAAATTATTATTTGCCATCTTTCAAGATGAAGAAATAGTTATCTTTCGTTTAAAACATTTTATCTTCAAAGCTCGATGTCTGTATGTTTATTGTCCATGTAGTAGGACTACAAGACCATGTAGTAGGAAGAACCAGTAATGCAGATCTTCGTTACAGTACTTGCAAAGAAACACGAAGAGGGATTCTAAGGCGATCAATTTATCGCCTTAGAATCCCTCTTCCCCCTATCATTACAGATACCCAACCGCATGATCTGGAGATGAAGGCAACAGGCTGGTCCACTCATCCTTCAGAACATCTCAAACCGAACCAAATCTCTTTTGAAGACGGAGAAGCATATATAGCACAAAAAGACATTATAAATATTTTCACAGATGGATCGAAAACCGAACACGGAGTTGGACCTGCCTTCTGCGTCTTGACCAATGACATCTGGGCCTACCAGTGGAATGCTAAACTCAACGACAACAACACCGTATTTGAAGCTGACCTCACTGCACTTCACGAAGCAGTAATATACGCATCTCATCTGCCAAGCCACAATACCTCTAAAATACACGTAGACAATAGAGCAAGTATCATGGCATCTTCCAATTCAAAGAGCACAAACGAAACAGCAAGACAAATTTTCAAAATCCTCCTTTCAAATCCAAGAATAAAAGTATCTTGGGTTAAAGCGGCAATATAGGCAATGAGAGAGCAGACCAACTGGCAAAAGACGCAACACAACATGGGCAACCCTATTCACATACTAAGCTTCCTAAACCGCACATAAAATGCCTCCTCCGGAAGAGGATGCTTGAGGAGTGGTAAACCTCATGGAAGAATGGCGATACAGGCAGAAAAATCTATAGCATCATGCCCTCAGTTAGTCTCCGTCCCACTAACTGGATTAGAGAGGATGTTATCTTCTTCTCTCAACATGGACCTTTCCCTGCCTACCTCAAAAGGTTTCCCCTGTCTGACAGCGATTATTGCAGTTGTGGTGGAATTGGCAAGGCACTTCACTATGCCACGGAGTGTATTTATACAGTGTCTTGGCATATGAGGAAGCCAGCGCCAAACTTCGAACAAGAATGGCTGAAAAGGGTCGCCAATAACCTCGTCTCCAGGCAGAGAATTCGTGGGATTATCAAATTCATTAGAGAAAACAGAGATATTTTCCGGCCTCCCTACCCTTCAACTTCCCAGCGAGGTGAACTAAGTAGCTCAATTACCGGACATTCCCCCTTCAAATAAAAGAAAGATTTTTCAACATCTAAAGAAAAGAAGACTATTACGAACTAATAGTGTAAAAGTGAAAATGCCTTTGCTGTACATAGTGTATATATTTCCTTCTCTTTGTTTATTATTTTTTTCTTTTTCTTAAATAAAATTCCCGTGTCTTGCCCATCAAACCGTTCAGTGACCGGTCTGGTCACGGGTACGGGGGTAAGGGACCGCGTTCTGCTCTGTAGCTGGCTGAGGAACATGAATCGGAGGCAGACGGTTATGAGTTATATCCTTCGACAGCTCTCTTAACCGGCAATATTAAAAACCTGGTACATCGAGGTGCGCTTTAGCACCGAATTGCGGACCGTGTTGGCTATTAGAGGTTTTTCTAGAAGCGACTCACAAATATGAACCAGTTTGCACTAAAATTCTAATTATAAGTAACTATAGTATTCTGATTATCAGTAAGAAAGTAGCAATAAGTTGACATTTAACATCGTAAATCCGTGCTAACATGCTACACACTATTTTTTCATTGTATGGTGATTGTTTATTCATCCTACATTTGTTACAATCCCATTGGACTCACCAAAACACGAACTATCTGAGAAAGGTACTGAGGGATCTCGTTATCTGTACTTGTGCGCCAGATGATGCCATCATTTCTAGTTGTCATAATTCGAGAAACGATATGACATCCCCAGTAGCACAAAGGTATTGTACAATATTATACGTAGAGGAGAATTTACGTCTTATTTTATCTCCTCTACGAATTTAATTTAAAACCGCATACTCAGAAGGCAGCCCGTAACGGCCCAAACGCCGTCGAAGGACAGTTGAAGAGAAAACCGAACGAAGTGCATTCCAGAATAAACGGGGATTACCGATTCTTCCTGCGCAGTCGAAAGCGCAAGACCTGTATCGCTGCCTGGAGCAAGATCCGAAGACGGGAGTGGCTGTATGTGGTTATATGTGGCTATGCGATGACTTTGTAACTGCTTTTCTTAAGCCTAACGGCTCTTCATTTTCCCTCACTAATAATTGCTAACAGTAAATGATTTCTTTTCAAAACCCTTTTGTAAACTGTAAATATCTTCCTTTGTAAATATAACTTTGTATTAATAAATTGTGTTTGTTTTAACATTAAGCCGTTTCATTTTAGTTTTCATACCCCTAGCATACTGCCGAGTCTTTAACTCCCCATTTCTTCCTATATGATATCGAACAATATTCGCAATATTGTATAATATCGCACATTATCATATAATATTATATAATATCGAACAATATCGGGCAACATGTTGTGCTACCTGCGATTCCATCTGTTATGAGAACGTAAACTTCATATATAACTACCACAAAAATTTGTCGAATTAAACAGTAATTAAACTAACTACTGTTTTGTGACATATTTATTTCTATAAGATTCGTTCACTAATGTCACAAAGCGCATTTACCATACATTTCTTCTTACTCAATTACAATAAGTTTTTACATTCCCTTCTTCATTCTAATGTTTGTACTTTTATTTTGAAACACTTTACACATTTCTCTAAAATAATTTGCAAAATTCCAAATCGAAATCTAGCGCGGTACAAAAAGTTAAACAATCGGAAGAAACCCAAATCAGTGCATTTAATTTTTAATGCAATGAAGAAAAATTTGAGAATTAAACAGATTTGATTTAATAGTATTTTATATTTCTTAGTATGAAATAAATAACTTACTTATGCCTGTAGTTAATTATTAATCTCTTTATAACCTTTGGAATAGTTTGGGATTGCACTTTCCATCACATATTTTGTATGTGGTTGTAATTTGGTCTCGTATTCCCTACTTTCCGCGAACATTTATATGTTTAATTTTGAAACTTCTCGGATTTCTTCCAACTATCCCACAATATAACAAATAAAAAATAAATATGGTACAAAATGTTTAACAATAGGTGAAGCGCAACAAATTATAAATTTTTTATATTTCTTAGTATGAAATAAATAACATACTTATGCCTATAGTTAATTATTAATCTCTTTATAACCCTTGGAATAGTTTGGGATTGCCATTTCCATCACATTTTTTGTATGTGGTTGTAATTTGGTCTCGTATTCCCTCCTTTCCGCGAACATTTATATGTTTAATTTTGAAACTTCTCGGATTTCTTCCAACTATCCCACAATATAACAAATAAAAAATAAATATGGTACAAAATGTTAAACAATAGGTGAAGCGCAACAAATTATCAATTTTAGTGAAATCAGGCGAAATTCTACAATTAAACAAAGTAATATTCATGTAATTTTATATTTACTACAACCAGAATTAAGTTGGTGGGTAGCAGTACCTCAAGAATTATTTATTTATCAATTTAAAACTCTCCCATCAATTTCGGATGGCACTTCATATCACATTCCTTCATTAACGTGATTATAAGTTATTTTTGTATTCCCTCCTTACCGTGAATGTTTATATGTTTAATTTTGAAACACCCTGCATATCTCTGAAGCAAACATCCTAAATTAAGTGGGGCACAGTTAATTAAGCATCTGGAGGAAAAGACAAAAATCATAATAACTTCTAATGAAATGAATGACGAATTCAAGATAGAATTAAATACTCCAAAGATTTCTCTCCAAAGTGAATCATAAGCATTCTGAGGTCGCTTGACATTAGATATCTCTCTACCTCTTTTAATTCCACTGGGAAGAGAAGTCTTCTCTGATATTTGAATAATGAAACAAGAGACTTATTTCTTCAATAATTAAATTTGAGATTTGGTTTCGTAAGTCAGAGTTTGTTATTAAAGAAGATCAAATGGAAACGAATTCTTTCCATTTTAACATTTCGTCTTCCAAATATTACATCTGGAGTATTAAGGATGAAATCTTTCCATAAATTTTCCGTTTTCAGAAGAAGGCTTAGTTATCCTACTTAATTCCTTCCTAGAACGACGACTATTTTCACAAATTAAACATTCCATCTCTTCTGTAGAGTGGTACGATTAGGGTTACTTTTAAATTAGGTTTCTTGAAGTGTTCTTTAGCTTTCCCTTAGTTTTGGAACGTTGGGGCTTCAGACTGCATTAAACAAAGGTTATAATTATAAACGAAAGGAAAGAAATTAAGCATTCTACATATGTATATGAATTGAGAGATACTGAACTCATACTAGAATAGAAACTACTTTTTTTATTTCCTTTGTATCAGTACTCAATTTGTTAGTTTAATTTTTTCGTCTTGCGAATAAGAAATAGGATTAAGGAATGAGATTTTCAAAATCACTCGGATTAAGCATACGAGCATGCAAATTAAAAATTATTGCACAAGATGAGTAACAAATGATTGATTTAAAAAATAAACGAGTAAGAAATGTGAAGTAATTTGTAGTGATTAGTGAAAATGCTATCGTAGATTTACAACTTTTATTTCATCTGATAGTTAATGTTTTGGCAATAATTCTAAATGTTTGTTGTTGAAAATCAAACCTTGTAAGTAATTGCAAGTGGTTTTTTCGACACGATTATCTTGTTATGGTTATTTTCCTTTTATTTATGATTCGCCCTATTTTTTATTATTTTGTTAATGGTATTATTTTAGTAGCTGAGTTGTGATATTAGTAAGATATTATTCTGTTCTGACAGAAAACTGCGCTGATAAAAATTATGTGTTGTTCGTTGTGCTTAAACTGCAATAAATGTGTTTTATTACAGAAGATGGGGTAATTTGTGATTGTTTTAATTGATTTTTGCATATTCAGCGGGAGAAATATTCAACAATAGATATAGCAGCGGTATAATATTATGACCATTTGGGTTGCAGAGCTGTAGAATTCTCTATGGTTATTTTAAAAAAAACATTCATTCTTTTCTCGTGATGTTTCCCATTCTTTCTGTACTGATATTTCGAGGATTTCATGAAATCTGAGATAAAATCCATTCGTTAATCGCATAATGTAAGTTGCAGTTTGGGTGTGAATATCTACCGTCGGTCCACGGCATCTCAAGTCTAGAGAGCTCTTCGAGCTATTTCTATCTACAGCCCCGAATAGTTCGAATCGTTGCTCAAAATCTGTTAGTTCGCATGGTTAAATGACGTATAAATAAGGGGAAACGGCATTTCAATGTTCTTATCAACCATGAGTCAAAATAATGAAAATCAGAATTAAGTTTTCTTCCAATATCTTTCCTTTTCTTCCCTAAACCATTTTGTTCTGAATTTTATTTTTCAATAATTTTGTTTTCCATTTCGTGCTAAAATCTCACTATATTTCGGAAAAATAAATCTATGCAATGCCTTTAAATCGTTTCAAGATATATATATATTATATTCGTTTATACTTTATTTACATATCGCTTCTTTTCTGTAGGAAGCTACGAGAGGTTTTGTGAAACCAAAGTCATTATGTTCTAATTACCACTTACTTTCTCTACCCTCAAATCCGCCAAATCGCGCCTAATGACGACAAAACCATCAAAGAGAGGACAGTGCCTCCCCAAATAAAGGCATCTAAAAATAGCCTCTACTTATCCGATCAAATTAAAACCTAATCCAAAGAGGACAGATAGACGGTCGGTAAAAATCCCCTTTAATGGGTGTAACACTAACTTCAAAAGCCTTTTCTTTCTGTGCCCCGTCCACGTATGCCTTGTAGTGGTTTCCCGTAACGAAATTTCGCGCACCCGCTTTGATGAGAAGTCAGCAAAAAGTTTGGTACGCATTGACTTGTTCGACACGCCCACCTCCGGAAAATACTTCTTCCGGATGCTGCTGCAGCTAATGAAACTGTCGACAGGAATTTCCAAGAACCACCGGCTCCTTTTCCACTGGCTTCTGCTGCCTAACTTTGTTGGAGGATGGAGTCAGCCCACGTTTTGCTTAGTTTTCTTCCTTCCCATCTTCTTATCCCCCACTTGTTCTTTTTGTTCGTTTCGATCGTCTGTTTGATTCGCTGGAGGGCATGGTGTCTTCTTCCTCTTCTCGGAGCTTCCTTTTTTGTTCTGTTTTGGTGCTGGGAACTTAGGCTAATTTTCAGGCCACAGAATGAGGGCGGAGAATTCTGTACTTATCTTCTAACACGTGTTCTCTTCTTTAGGTTCGTTTCTTTATTTTATTTGTAAGGGTACTTTAATCTGTCTTGTCGTTCAGTGAAATTGATATCTTCTGATAAAGTGTGCTGTGGCGATTAGACTATTTGTTTCGAGATATTAAGAAAGATATGCACGCGATAAATTTTTCTAAATGTAATCGTTTACTATTTTATCCCTGCTCAATTAAAGTTGCATCAAGTAGTCAAAACAAATATTTATGGATCTCCTAATCGGATGCATTATTCAATTAGGAATCAACTACCATTTTGTGAAAACTATTGACAATTGTTTTTAAATTTGCGTAGCTTTGCTACGCGAAATAGAACCTGCTCCAATCCGTGGCACTACGAACTGCTTATGTAATGCCCCCCCCCCCCCCGGGGGGGGGGGGCACCGCGAGTTCGTGCCACCGTATAAGTAAGCGGGTTCTCCCTTCCCTAGTAATATAGCACTAAAGTGGGTTGAGTTACCCCACTCCGTTGACGGGACGGACCTCATGTGGGAGATATTGGGTCGAAGCTGGTGACGACCATTAGGACTCCCGAGTTCTCTATTTACGTCATGGCGACTATCATTCAATTAACCCCAGGTGCAACGGCAGGTCGGCGGTAGTTCTTTGCTGTTTATATTATACAATTATCAGTTTGGGAAATATGCAGCACTAGAACTTCTCTAATGGTGTTCAAAAACAGCTTTATCTGAAAACAGGTATTTTAGAATTGGTTAAAGTTTTATCATCAATCACACATGTAATTCATAACTTTTTAGGTTTTCAACTAGGAAGGTAGATACAGTGCAATACAAATTTATCAGGTTCGTGCCTGTTTATCCTTTATATCAAGGTATGGAGTTTTATACAAGAATATATACGAGTTTTATACAGATGAAATGATCAGTATAAAGAAATATTTTAACAGCTTTTCTCTTTTATTTTCTTCTGTTGTTTTCAGTCCGTTCCATCGTCTCTTTGATTCGGTGACACGATATCTTTCTCTTCTTCAGATCTATGTCTTTTGATGTTTTGGTACTGGGAACTAAGGTTAGGTTTGCTCATGAAGTTCGTCAGGTATGCAACGATGTGCCAAAATTTGATACCTTTTTTGTATGTTAAAGGCAATTAAGTTCAATGCAAAACTCAAATCCATTCTACCTGTTATTAATAGGTAACTCAGAATTGGTCTTTTTCTCTTTTCTCTGTAGAAAAATACTGTTTCGTTCTGTTCTGTGATTCTTACGTTTTCAAATGTACTTTTTT
The DNA here is from genome assembly GCA_013235015.1 of Araneus ventricosus. Classification (NCBI taxonomy): domain Eukaryota; kingdom Metazoa; phylum Arthropoda; class Arachnida; order Araneae; family Araneidae; genus Araneus; species Araneus ventricosus. Next base: position 158,943 of record BGPR01000536.1, read on the forward strand.
TTATAAATATTGTTTTATAATTTGGTGAAAAAGCATTTGTCATTCTGTGCAACGTTTGTGCTCCCGAAAACGTATAAAAGTATGCAAAGTATTAAAAAAACATTTCATAATTAGTCTTGGAACTTTACGGTGCGACTGAAATACTTATATTGCCAATAACACGATATTGATACATGTAACCAACATATTAAACTATTTTATACACAATGTACCATTTAATTATGAATAATTACATACGCCCTCATCGTGATGCACAAACATTTAGAAAATTCCAATGATCTTTAACCAGAGACGATATCATCGCACTCTTTAGGAAGTTTTTTAAAATGGTATAGCCATTTTTCATCACAGACGACAGGTCTTCAATAATGGAAAAAAGGACTGGAATGCTGTGAGTAATGGAAAGCTGTTGTTCTCGAAAAAAATTCGCCGCAATATATCGGCCTTAATTATTTATACCAGGTTAATGTATGGCACAATCCATCTCTGTGGACCATAAAACGTGTTCTATTTCAGAAAGATTATTTATGGGCAGCAAAATGATTAAGTGCTGACTGGTTGCTTGTTGGTGGTCATTAAGACACCGTCGTTGGTTCAGTCGATTTCAATCTTTAAAAATGTTATGGAATAATTATAATCAGAAACTATTCAAGCTGATAATACGGGTAAAGCTACGAGATATGCCATTAAGCCTAGTCAGTAAAAAAAGAAATTAAAAGAGATTCGAATCTCTAGTCTGAAACATCGTTACATGACAAAGGTTTAGGTTTGATACATATGTTCCTTTTAAATATTTACTCTCAATTATATAACGACGATAGCAAAAAATGTATTCAATATCGTTGCCACACGCGTGTGCTTAATTGCAGTAACTAAAACAGTGAAAATTTTTCTCTAAAATAGACTTAAAGATATTTTTAAAAATGCATTGAAATTAGACAAAGAATTGTACTGAAATAAAAGCTGCATCACTGCAAAGTTAATTTTTTAAATTTTTAAGTGGCGTAAAAATAGTGTTTGTGTTAAAAATTGTTTAATTATTTTTTTAATGCAATATACTCCGATATTATTGAGGGAAAATGTTAAAACTTGATTAATTATTACATTAAAATTTAATTAAAATTTTGAAAACCCTTTCTTAGTGATTACTTACTATCCAAGAATTAACAACCTGCCAAATTTGGTAGCTCTATGTCCAACGGTCTAGAGCGTTTTGAATGATTTTTGCATCATGCATCACGCATGTCAGAAACTCATTTTTAGCACTTATTTAATTTAACTTGTTTCATGTTTGTAAAGATGGAATTTTGTAACGAATTTTCACTCCCTTCCTGATGTACTCGAATTCAAAAACTTTGCACAGTTGTGCTCTCTAGATGACAACACAATATTTTAATACTTCGGGACCTAAATTAATGATTAATCGATTAATTTCATTATATTTTGATTCCACACGAGTGGCGTCACCTGGTAGTGAATTTGAGAAAAACTTACTTCAAAATTCCATAATATTTATAAAAATGAATTATAAACTAAACATTAAAAAAGGTAAATGTGGAGTTTACGATATCCACCTGTTTCTCGTCAATTTTTCTTGGCGCAATTTCATGTGCCGTCGCCAAATACTGTTTTGGATGTGCAGAGCGCTTTTTATTGTTCTCTTGCGCATGCGTCACCTGAAAACGAGAGATTGAGCACGCAATACCTGCGGCATTTTAAGCGTGTACCGGGCAAATTTTTTTAATTTAAAAAAACATCAGTGGCTTCGCTTTCAGCATAGTGAAATACTCGTAGCTTCGCTTATTCATTGAGAAACGAAACATACAGAATAACATACACGGTATTAAACCGGTATTCAATCCGAAGAATTCGAAATGAAGTTTTATTCAAATTCGAATTTATCGACCAATGGCATCGAAGAGTTGAACAAAACAGTCCAATCGAAACGTAGCGCAATATAGCCTGATAAGCAAAACACCGATGAAAAGATCAATTTGTGCGCATGCGCGCTTGTCACTCGTTAAAAACATCTAGACGCATACAAAACAAACATTCTCTCATCGCCGTTCTTGGCGGCAAAGAGTTGGCGATCCTAAGAGGAACGAAGTAAGTGGGTACCGTAAACTCCACATAAACCTTAAAAATAGAAAATAATTCAAATAAATTTAATTTTAACTTTTTGGTACATTAATAAAAGTGCGTTTTAAAAAATTGCATTCATAAAATTTATTTAGCTGTATTCTTGAACGTTCTTTACACCTACCCATTATCTTGAAACACGAGTTCTCACTTAGAAACCGATAATAGTGATGTAAAAGCTCTGCAAATAAAAGTGATGTACTTACACAGGACTCTGAGGACAAATGTGTCGTGTACTGTCCTCCTCAGCACGTGATTAGTAGCCTGGCACGTGTATGTGCTCATGTCGTCGGACGAAGTGACATTGAACCGAACTCGGTTTCGCGTGGATTTGCCACCGTGAGTGGAGTCCGCCACCCCTTCGTGGTGACCCGGAATGGACTCTCCATCCTTCCACCACAAAATGGTCGCCTCTGGGTTGCTGCTGGCTGTTTCACACGTCAGAGTGACCTATAAATGAAGAAATGAAAATATGTATGTATGGGTATCAAACATTTGTTTCACGTCACCTTCTTGCCTGCCTTGGATACGACATCATTTTATTGAACTTGACTTGTTTGATGTTTGTAACGAGTGTAGAATCGATAAAAAATATGTTTTCGATTCTACACTCCTGATGATCTAGAGTTCTGAAATTTTGTTCACTAGTGTGTGTTCCTGATGGCAATATATCATTTAAATATTTGCAGAACCTAATGATCAATTAGCCCATTAATTTGATCAAATTTTTATTTTATACTAGTGGCGCCACCTAGCGGTGAATTTGAGAAAAATGATTTCAAGATTCCACAACATTTATAATGATGAATTATTAATTAAAGACTAAAAAATATAAAATAAAATCAACTCTTTTTGCACACTAATAAAAGTGCATTCTTTAAAACGGTTTTTATTAAATTTATTTACAAGTATTAGTAGCATTCTGAGAAGAAAAGAGGCTTTCTTATGCTCTTATTGGCGACGATTTATATTACTAAAGACGTCTGTGACTATTTTTTTGTTTAAAAAAATCCTGAAAACTAGTATGGTGTAAAGATGTGACATTGTTAAATAATTCAGAATGTTAAGGTGATACCCACACATACGGGGTGTCCGACAAAGGACTCCTTGATTTTAAAATTAAATAAATCAGCAATGGTGATCGACAGAAGAATGAAACCAGTGGTATGTTTAGTCTGAGAGGAATAAAAATCTTCTGCAGAAGTCTCAAAATTAGTTACAAATGTTGCCAACAGGTGGCGCTGTACGTTTTAATCGCAGTTCAGAGTCCGAAAAGAATGCTATAAACTGTCATTTGCAAGCAATTGTTGCAGTCACACCACAATCCATTCAAAATGTGCATTTTTCGTGCTTGCAAAGGACAGTTTATAGCTTTCTTGTATTATCTTCTCGGACTCTGAACTGCGATTACAATGTACAGTGCCACCTGTCGGCAGCATTTGTAACTAATTTCGAGACTTCTGCATTAGATTTTTACGGACCTCAGACTAATCATACCACTAGTTTCATTCTTCAGTCTATCACCATTGCTGATTTATTTAATTCTTAAATCAGGAAGTCCTTTTCTGAACACGCTGTATATATTCAACAAAATGACGGGGTTTTCATTAATTTTCCCTAAGTTCGAAACTCGGTTCTACTAAAAATCAGCCATATATGTGGGCCCGGTGCGCGTTAAATCTGATGACGATGGTGAAACATCCAAGCGCTGGTGGGGAGCAGAAGTTTGGATGAGGAGATGCGGGCTTAGGTATCATCCTCAACATCTGCCAATGGTTCAAAATTACGAGGTATGTTCCAAAATAGCGTTCGCATTGAGTCAAAACGGGACGAAAAAGTGACAAAACTATTCTAAACCCTTGTCCAATTGTATTATAACATGCATGATGGATAGGTTGATTGCAGGTGAGGAAAAACAAGAATAGATTACACCATATGCATGCTTCCTGAATATGAAACAGATGAGAAAGTCCGATAATTTGTTAAAAAAAAATAGTAGCGAATGTTGTTCGAAACTCAGATATCCATGGATCATCGGCGGTTCTTCTGACTGCCTACCCTTTGGATAACAAAGCAATTATCTGGATGTTATGTAGAACAGTGACAAATAAGGAGGTTAATAAGGTAGTGAATACATTAACTCGTAAATGTAACTACAACTGCTTACAAATGCATTGAGAAAAAGGTGGTCGTATGTCTAAGACACAGCCTACCACATTTAAAAAAATTATAATCACAATTTCATATTATTGAAAATTTGTTGCACAAAATAAGTCTTTTCTTTCATAATTACAAGAATATGGCCCATCCTACCCGAAAGAAATTTCTGTGCAGTTTTAGTAATATTACATGTAGGGCACATATGCACAACACAAAACAACCTATTATGGGGACTTTGATATGCATATGGATGGATATTGCATATCCGAAACGTCATATGCGTTGAGTATTTAGACTTTAAACCCACGGAAGACCTCAAATTGAATATGCTCATCTTGACTGAACTTCTAGAGAAAGATTTTTATGGACTGATTTTTAATTTTTAAAAATGTATCAGGTTTTGCGAATAACTGTAGAATTAAAAAAAATTGATATGTAATTGTCTTCCACTTAAATGTTTGCTGTTACTATTTTTTAGCACAGTATTCCCCAATAGGACCAAGTGTCAATAAACAACAAACAAATCAATTCAAATATTTTCCATACAAGTAAAGAAATCGTTTCTAAAACCTGACATACAAAAAATTACCTTTAATGCTTATAACTGTTTAATAAACGAGACAAAAATTATATCCGAAAACATTTAATACTCAATGTATTTTCAAACTGTTGAAACAATTACTCGTAACTAATAAATTATTGGTATTGTGCATTAAATGATGTAGATCATTGTTTAAACAAGGTAAACAGCTAATCAGCTCATACAGAGAACCATTACGATCTGCAGCAAACCGCAAAACGCTTACTAAACAAAACAAGTTATAAATATTTCATCAGAAATGCAGTTGTGTTTGAATAAATTCGAAACGTGTAGGTTTTCATTAGCGAAGAGCATGCTTTTCGCCTAGGGAGGTAGAAGAGGTGAAATAGAGAGGGAAATTGTCCACATTTCGGTGACGTGACTTCCGTCTTGCCAATATCGATTGTTTGCCAAAACACAATTGGATTATTAGAACTCTTGTTAAAGAAACCTCGAACGATTTAAAGTCGTTTGTTCCATCGACGGAAAGCTGCCAATGTTAAATTTAACTCTCTTGTCTCGGGAAATGTAGAAATTGCGTTCTCAGTTACTTCATACAAATTTGCCGACTACGCTGTTATAATGTTGTAAACAGTGTGATTCAAAAACCCTTCGATAAACTTTTACGTCAGATCAGGTATTATTATTACTAATCCACCAGGAAGGAACCGACCTGATAGGGTTAACGACTAAACAACGCACTCTAAACGTGAAGAAGAATCACACATAAAAGGGGAAAAACAAAAGCAAAACACAAAAAGTATACTAAAAATGTCCGGAGTGAATGTTTCAATGGCCAATAAAAGCGGTTAAACGATATCATGCCATCGTTCTTGTAGAATCCTGACAATGTTCGTAATTCGTGCCAAGGATCTTTCGTTTTGAACAATATTTTCAATCTGTAAACTCCCAGGTCGATAGGTTTCCAACACTGGGCATGGTGAAATTATAGGTTTTTGTTGATCATAGGACAGTCTATTAAGGAGTGGTCTGGATCACCTTTGTCTCTCAAATGCAAAGATAGTGTGAACATAAACCAAACCTGTGGGCATAGGTCACAAAGGGCCCATGTCCTGTGATGAACTTGATTAATTTGTGAATTGAATGAAGATCGACTGATGTTAACTTGGGGTGCAAATAGGAAAGTTTGATGCCCCGTCATATATACACAGAAGAGCTATTCTTATATAGGAACATGTGGTTGTAACTGCAACACTTCCTACAAGAATACTCCACATTTTTTTCCTTCGAGACGCATTGCCAGAAGGTATAGGTCTATCAATCTCCAACAATGCTCCAAACATTGATGATGAAATGCTTTTGTGGACACCGTTTTACCTTGCTGCTCGTGGGATTTCAGACGTCTATTGGAGCAAGTTATGCATATTCACCACAGCGTTCTTTGACAGTGTAGCTTCCTTCATGACAAGCCGAAACAGAAAAATGTTCTTACGTTATGACCTGTTGCTTCTATGCCACAGCAACCCATTTAGCGGTTTTACGACCGCGTGTTCACCCATGTCATAAATGCCTCTATTCTTAACCAGCCCTTAAAGTTCGCTTAAGGACTTTTGATTTATAATGTATAAAGAGAAAAATTAGCAAACCGACCGATGATAGCAAAGGCTTACACCCGAAAGCAAAAGTTTACACCCGAAAGCAAAAGTTTACATCCAAAAGCAGAAGTTTGCATCCAAAAGCAAAAGTTTACATTTAATGTTTTTGATATACAGGGCATCCGAAAAGTGTATTAATTATTAGAAGAAAGCAAAAAAAGATTAACTTACGTTTTTTTTGCATTCAATGCAGAAAGTACATAGAAAATGGTCATTTAATCGCTTTATGGACACACAGTAACTCACTGTGTTATATAGAGAGTCCCAAAAAGTCGTTTGCAAACTTGCGTAGGTCAGGCGTAAAGAAACAACTTACTTTTACAATAGGACATGGGGGTAAACGCAAAAAGCGATCACTAAAAGGGGCTCTTTGTCAGAGAATTAAATAAAAGAAAAAGATATACCAAATAAAGTATATAATACAGGTATGATGGAATAGAAGCTCACGACAGCACAAAAACACAGTTAGATGAACAACAACATTATAAGTCATAAGCAATAGGACACAGTATCAATAGAAACACTTGTGGGGTACATAAATTAAGTGTTCAAAGGACATGCCGTCTGAAGCTATTCACGCTTCGCATGTTGTTATTGTAGCATTTGAGTTGTTGTGCTATTGAAAATTTATATTCTATTGAATAATGTGTTGTACACTTTGTCTGGCGTATTCTAATCTTTTTCTTAATTCACTGACGAAGAGCACCCCTTAGCGCAGTGGCGGCTCGTCCATAAGAGCTGCAATCCCCCATGAAATTGTTTTAAAAGACTGTATTTTTCTTTTTATTCTAATTGGCTTACTTTCCCACTTTGAGAATTCAGTAATCAATGAAAATGGCAAAAAAGTAATAAAATATGTAAAAGGAAGACGGAAAATCAATCAAGAATTAAGAGAGAGAGAGACAGACCAGAGCTGCAGAAAATTTTTACCCTCCTCAGAATATGAAATTAACGCAATGAGCAACGCGAAGCGGTAGAAAAGCAACCCTTTCTCAGCTTGAAATTGCATTCATTTGAGCTGCACTCCGGAGCAGCTCACGATTGGCGCGACTTCCTCATTTGGCTCTTTTTCGCTTTTTCTCAGTAGTTCAGTCGTTAAGTAGTTTTTTTAAATCCAATTCTGAAGGAGTTGTAATTTTTTTGCTTCTTTATGTTTTTTCGGGTGCTTATTACGAATCAGAGGTTTGCCACGAATAATTTTTGTTAGAGTTTTAGTTATCGCCAAAAAACATGAAAAAAATTTCTCCAGTTTTTTGCTTATAACACAAAAACTATAAATTTTTAGTATATCATCATTACATACAAAAATAATCATCATTAAATTTCCAACAGCTTAGACCTTTAAAACTTTTGCAGCACTGCTTGTTTTTGAGCTGACAAGCCGCCACTGCTTTAGCGGCCCCCTTTGCGAGGGTCCCCAATGTTCTACTGAAAAAACAGCTTGGTTCTGTAAGACTGTCCTACCTTTAAAGTTTGGAAATTACCTTTTGGGACACCCTGTATACCTATTATTTCATATGACAGGTATGTACACACTATCTATTCATATATTATTTTAAATACTTTGCAATAGCTCGATTTTCATAAATATTCTTTTGCAGTAACTTCTCACTCGCATTAACTAAAAAAAAACAGAATGAAGCGAGTCCAAAATTTGGATGAGACGGAGCTGCCATCTTTACTAATGAAAAACACATGTTAAACATGGTTTCACATAAGTCATTTTTTCTCTCTCATGGGCTGCGTTCTAGAATTTTTGAGAAAGAAAATATTTTCCATCTCTTTAATTGCCTTTGCCAGGAATCAAGTACACTCGAGATAAAGCAATAAAGATCGTTAAGTACCCGTCCTGGAGAGGTACTTGTTTTTCGTTTAAGGGAAAAGTTGAGAACGTAAAAATGTTGTCCATTGTTTCTTATGCGTTTTTACTACACTTTCCTCGCTCCAGATACTATAACAATGAAGAATATTATTGTATGTGATCGCAACATAAAAGACAGGAATTCCGTTAAATGATGCAAAAGGTCTTGGTTCAGCTGGAGGACCAATTATGTTTCAGGACTTCAGTTACTTGATTAATGAAAGAATTCTTGCGTCTATTGTATTGTTTCTTATGCGGTAATTAATTTATTGTTCCGTTGACTGAAATATACTTTCGTTCCAATATGAAACCAGACAGATGATATGGTATTTCTCTTCAGCTCTTACACTACAATTACAAAAAATTCAACACATAGTGTGAATTGTTTCTATATGCAACGGGGTTACTCAGATGATAGGAAAAGAATTTTTGTATTCATTTTGCCGAGAAGAAATACTTATTCCGATTTCTTTTTCTTTCGTGCGATAAGTCGAAGATAGCATGGAACCATGTGCCAGTAGAAAATTCATTGAAGTATAAACAGATTTAGTTACGTTCATTAGTTTTATTTTTCCAATATGGAAGGCACTTACCATGAGGTAAGACCGATATTAAAGAAGCTGTTAACCAGATCGGCGCATGCGTGACTGGATACTATACATTTCTGCCTTTCATTTTCCCACCGAAATCTGAAAATGTTTTGTTGTCAGGAAACAAAAGTTGGTCACCTGACAACGTAAGAAACTCATGTAACCTTAAAAAACTTACTAAAACTTCTAAAAGTTACACCAGACTTTCGAATATTTATATTTGTTTCTGATTTATATTTATTCCTGAGAAATAGCAAATAGCCGTTTTAATTTGTTTCGAATGCTATTTACTGTTCTAAATAACTACCTTTACTTAACTGTAATTTTTTTACTGCTACTGTAAAACAATTAATCCTTGATTACATTAACAACTCATGATGTAATTCCGATTTTGGCGCTTTCGACTGTTTGTATGGCGGCATTTGGCGGTTCCACATCAATTTGGCAATAAAGCGCTGGCCATAGAATTTCAATATCATGATGCTATATTGCGTCATAGTTTGTCGAAAATTGGTGATATCTCACGAAGATTTTAGTAACTGATGGCAAACGTTAAAGTTTTCTGAGCGGGCAGAACTGATGTTAAAAGACGCCTTGCAAAAAGACTTGGCTCAGTTTGGTAGCTGACATTTGCTACTGATGGGATGAAAAGGACCTTGAAACTCTTGCACTATTGGTTGTAATATTACGAATAATATATGATCTTAATATCTCTTTTTTTGTCACTTATTTTCTCACTCACAAGATTTTGATATTTTTGTGAAGTAATCGTACAAGTCTGCGTGTTCGCGTAAATATATTTATCTCTTTAGTAATATGTTTAGACTCCTGGATTTTGAGATTGTGATATGTAACTAGCTGCCTTCGGCGACCTGCTGTACGCCCGTAATATTAATAGCTTGTTGCTGTGCTTGCAACTTGACGAATTGGTGGTTGTAAAGACTGAGGGACTCTGGCAAAGTTTTATTTTGCGATATATCTCGAAAATGGAAGGTTGTGTGGGACAGGCGACCATTGATGACATATCTAGGGGTCATAAGCTTTCATATGAAATAAAAATTGTCGAAATCGATCCAGTGGTTGGGGCTAAGGGCTGTCTCGTGGTTTTTCCGGAAAGAGAATGCACAGTGGAGTAGAGTTTTTTCTATTTCTCCCGAAAATGGTGTATGGTGGTGGTGGGGGGGCAGGCGAACACTGATGACATATTTAGACGTCATAAGCTTCCGTATGAAATAAAAATTGTCGAAATCGATCCAGTGGTTGGGGCTGGGAGACTGATCCTCTGTTTTTGCCAATGTTGATGTTATATAGATGTTATCTGGCTGGCAAATTACGAGTAACAGTAAATAGCGATATGAGTGATGTGAAAATCATTCTAAACGCTCTAAAGCCTGAAGCCGCCAAATTTGGCAAGTAGTAACTTCTTGGGTCTTAGCAGGTGCTTACTGTGAAAGAGTTTTTCAAAATTTTAATTACATTTTTAATGAATTAAAATTACTTTTCCCTCAAAATCTTAGGAGTATATTATCACTCAAAAACCATTTTTACACCAATTTAAATTTCAAAAAAATTAACTTTTCAGTGATACCAATTTTATTTCTCTGCAATGTTTAAATCAATTCTAATAATTTTTTTAAAATTGATTTTATACACTATTTTGTAACAGTGCTTCTGCATTATATAGTTGCGTGCGTTGAAATAGCAAGATTAACAATAGATGTGAATATTTTAATAGCTCTCGTGCGACTAAGCAAATATAAATATTAGATTTTTCAGCTTATTACAAACATGTTTGAAAACAGTTGATGTTTTATTAACATGATAATGTTTTTAGGCTGGCATTCTTTATATAAATCGGGTAATGAAATATCTTTATGCACAAAATGCAACGGTTGATGCAATCAAAACAAACGAACCAAGCCTAAAGCATCATCATGATGTTTCGGACTAGAAATCGAATCATTTTCTTTTTAGATAGAGAGAGTTGGTAAAACCGGTTCCTTGATTTTGGTGCTATTAGATATTCTTTCTAGTGGACAGATTCTGAATTATACTCCAATAGTCAAGGAGAAAGAATGGTCATTGTGGTCGTGATGTTGCTGATGATTTCACTGCGACTGTGAAGGTTTATTTGTTTTAAGACGACAACTGTCTAATGTTCGTTTGTTTTTAAACCATCCTTCTTTAATAACCATTACAGATATAAGAACTATATTTATTCCAACTTATTATATGTTTGCTGAAAATCCCTATGCCCTATCAACCAATAAAGATCTAGTCAAATAATTGCGTGGTTGTACTTTGTTCTTAAACGTTTTTACTACGCTCGAAATGTTTCATGTTTGTATGTATTGTATGTATGGAATTTTGTGATAGATTTTTCACTCATTTCTTAATGCACTAGAGTTCTGAAATTTTGTATATTTATTGGGTCTTGATCACAATGCAATATTTTAATAATTTTAGAGCTCTCAATTATCAATTTTTTTTAAAAAATTCGCAAAATTGCGTTTGCAGTCCATAGGTTTCAGAGGTGCCATCTATAGTATTTTTGAGAACTAAAATACTTGACACAGTAATTTAAATGTTTCAATAAAGATAAAAATAAGTATGTCCTATTATCGATCTTTTTAAAGAAATTATTGCTGGAATTAAATAAAGCATAGGGTCCATTACGTATATCCTAGCAGATCTTTTTCAATAAAATAATTGCTTTCGTTAGTTGATGTATAAAATATTTATAATACTGAATTATGACATAAATTAAAGTCTAAAAACTAGAAAATAATAAATATAAACAAAACTTTTAAAAAACGCTTTTACCAATGCATTAAAAAAGAAAATAATAATTATTTCTCAAAAAGCTGTAGGTCAAAACAAAAATCGTAAAAGCGTGAAGCACTGAAAACAATAGGAGAAAGATATAAAACCACAATGATTATCATAAAAAACGAAATGTTATTAAACATTCATGATATAAAATATATTATAGATGTGCTTACAATTTTAATTTACTTACAGCTTTTCTACCTGCGCCTCACGCTTTTACGATTTCTGTTTTGACCTCCAGATTTGTCAGAAAAATTATTATTTTCCTTTTTAATGTATTGGTAAAAGCGTTTTTTTAAAGATTTTTCTTTTAATATTTATTTTATAACCTCTGCACTCGGGTACTCCAAGTGGCACAAGATCGGGCCAGAGAGTATTGATGATTCTTCCTCTGAAGACAATAAAAACACATCAGACGTTGATTTTTATATTTAAATTAATTTATAGTTTTTTTTTGTATTTTCTAATTTAAAGGGTGGAACCAATGTAGAAACTGTCTTAGCTGGCCTACGAAAACTATAGTGTCCCTGAGGTAGAAGACAACTTCTTTGCATGTGAATTTTGTAACTAATATTCTTAAATTGTCATATAAAACACAAATGTCTGTTGTTTTCTACTGAAAATATAATTTTCCTAATTTCTCATAAAGTTAACGGGTGGTCTGATTTTTTTCATAAACAAAAGTAATGAGCTGTGATGTTAGGAATAATATATTGTACGCCATTAAACAAAGAATATTTTAATAAAATTTGATAAGCTCTATGCCGAATACTTTAACTCCAACAGGCGTTCAAGTCTTAACTATTTGGTTTTGTACCACTATCCCCTACTTTCTTCAAATCTGCGAGTTTTATGAGAATGATCTTAACGTTAAATAGATTTCAAATACGTTTGAAAGAATAAACAATGATCAATTCTTTTAAAAATCCTTAAGATAGAAAATTAAATTTTGTCAATGAATGGAACAATATCTGTTTTTGAGGATAAAGTGTATCAATTAAAAAAAAAGAGAAAAGTTCATAAAAACGAAATAGGCTGTTTTAAATACCTCCTACTCTTTTTCATCAAAAATGTTAATGAATTATTCTGACAGGTAATTTAATTTCAGAAAAATTTGTCTAAAAGTTAATATAAAAAACAATATCTCTAGCTTCTTCTTCGCGGAATAACTCAATTTTTTACCATTTTGTTCACAGTCCTCAAGTGCCTAATACTACATATTAAAAAAACCTTTTACTTAAGAAAAGTTTACTAAAAAATTTTACGCTCGAATATGATGCACGGTAAACCGTGAAATTAATGTTTGGACTGCATAAACTTAGAGAAAAGTAAATGTTTAACTTCATCAAAGCTTGTCATTTTTTAAAAGTTAACTTTGAAATTTTTTCTCTTTTCTTTTAATATGAAAATTCTCTGTCCTTAGATGAAAAATTATAATTCGGATTTTTGGTGGTTGTAGACTTAAGAGTCAGACGATTTTTTTAATGCAGAGTGTATTTTAATGATGATCCAAGCTCGTCTTTTAAAGTCCAAAAAGAACAATCTGAAAACTCATTAGTTTAATAATCAGAATTAATTCATAATTAGATTAGTTTTTTTTCTTTTTAAATGGTTGGGAGAATTTTATTTGGAAATTATTTTGGCTTTCTCCAGCTTCTTTAAGCAAAGTTTTCAGCTTGAAGTTTCTGCTTAATAGATCTTTTGAATTAATAAATCCTATTATTATTTTTAATGACATTAATGTTTCATAATTGTCAAACTTAAGCATTAAAATAAGTTCTTTTCTTATATCTTAAAAATGGAATCCGATTCCACAAAAGATCAACCTTGTGTGCTAGTTAAATATGGGGCAAGGTTGCTGAATTTGGACCACCTAGACATTTTTTTAATGCACAGTTATAAATAAATAATTTTAACAAAAACAAGAACTAGAATATTTTGTAGTTTATTTATCTTCAAAACTATGGAATTAACTTTTTAGGAAATACACTTTAAAGTAGAAAAATATAAATAGTTGTACCATAGTGTAGAAAAATATAAATAGTTGTACCATCGGTCCAATTAAGTAAATTTTTAGTTTGTAGGAAATAGTTTAAGGAAATTAATGAATAATAATTAATGTTCAATAGTTTTAAGGAAATTTTGTAGTTTATTTATCTTCAAAACAATGGAATTAATTTTTTTATGAAATACACTTTAAAGTAGAAAAATATAGCTTCTAAAAGTTGTACCATCGGTCCAATTAAGGAAATTGGCTGTACAGATTGGTTGCCCAAATTGGACCACCGATTTCGTTAAGCACAATTAAAACAAAAATATGTTTTGATTCTCAGATTCACACTACAACACAATGCACCCACCTACGACATTTTACGCTCTGTATCATTTCTTCTTCTTCCTTTATTCCATCACATACGATACAAAACTACTTAATTTTAGTTTTTATTCTTTCTGAAGTAATATTTGTTGTCGCCAATGTTCTTTTATTTTTATTTTTGCTTTGCTTTGCTCCACTTCTAGTGTGTGAGGACTATTAGTGATTATAACTGCTTTCTGGGCTATTCCTCAAGTTCAAGATAATATTCCCATTGATTTAAAGGTCCAATTTAGGCAACAAACAGTTGCCTAAATTAGGCTTGTATTACAAAGAGTAATCCAATTTATACAACTTTCAGACAAAGAAAAAAAAACACTAATCTTATCTGAAAGCTATTTTTTATAAAACTATAAAAGTAAATTGAATCCAAACGAATTTCCTATCTGAGGATATAATAACATGTTTTCCTATTTGCTTTAAAATAGTATAAGGGCTTTTTGTATTCTTTCGAATTAATTAATTGATGATACCTAAATATAAACACTAGTTCTCTAATTGTAACCACGTAGCGTTTTCTCTTAAACATGATTTCATACACAACCTTCATCGTTACAACCTGACCTGCCTATTTTAGGGCCCAAATAGACAAACGAAGCCCTTACGATGAATTCTCCCTCATAGTAAAAATCAAAAGCCGTTTGTCTCTCTTATGTAAACGTAAAAGCTGGAACTCTGATGTGGTGGCGCAGATTCTCAATGGATCAGCGGAACACAGTAAAACCTACTCATTTGCCTAGTTTTCCAATCTCTGTCCAAAGAAATATAATAATAAATATTTCTTCTTAACACAATAAATATAATTTTTTTCTATTATTTGGATAAATACGTTACATGTGCACAGAAAGATACGTTATCTCTTAATTTTTTCATTCCATTGTAAGTTCCGAAGAGAAGTATCAAATCATCCACCGGATTTCATGTTGAAAAGAAAGAATATTTCATTCAACGGAACAATAGATTAATTAACGCAAAAAAACAATACAATAGACGCAAGAATTCTTTCATTAATCAAGTAACTGAAGTCCTGAAACATAATTGGTCCTCCAGCTGAACCGAGACCTTTTGCTCCATTTAGTGCTAACTGTACGGAATTCCTGTCCCTTCTGTTGCTATCATATACAATATTCTTCATTGTTGTAGTATCTGGAGCGAGAAAAGGTAGTAAAAAAA
>BGPR01000536.1:174274-197925 GCA_013235015.1 Araneus ventricosus
AGAAGAGAGGATTTTAATCTTCAAACTTAACACAAATACTCAAAAAAACAGTCGAGACAATGATCTTTCTCTTTTAGCTGTTAAAAGCTTTGGAAATTTTATTAAAATCATGCTTCGTTAAGAACAAAAAATGGAATCTATTTGCATGGAAGACATTGAAAAAAGTCGGGTCTTCTTTTGTTAAAAGACAAAGACATCGCACTTCCATCTAAACCGGAACCAAAATGGCTGAAAAAGAATAATACTCTTTTCTTCTTAAATTACGAGCATCAATTCATCTAACGGCTGAAAAAAATAATGAATTAACTAACTGCATTAAGAATTTTTCTCTCGGATTTTTTTCTCTACTATCGAGTACATCACACGTCGTTCTAATCAGAATGCATAAAATGGCGGTTTTAACAGTCTCTTTTTGACTTCCAGTCTAATTTGCGTATTTAATTTCCGCTAGAACGTTTTCTGTCAACTAGCGAGAAAATAAAGTTGAACGTAAAAATTCTTTTTCTAAAATTATTTTTTTCTGCCAAACGATTTTGTCGGAATTTTTATCGTTCGTTGTATGCTCAGCGTAGGTTTCCATTCTTTTTAATTCCGGTAAATTTGTTTCACGTTTGGTGAGAATAATTCCATGTACTTATTAGAAAATATTTTTATACTTACGGTGTCACCGGCCTTAGGTTTTCTGGGTTTCATCTTGATTGTAACAGAGCTCGGAGGAACTGCAAAGAAAAAAAAGAACGAGAAATAATTAAGGCAATAATTTCAACGAGTTTCAGGGAAACAGAAAATCTGAATAGAATCATTATCTTTCGTAAAATGATCGGTATGAAAGAAACCAGTTATTTGATTAATTTGTTAAATGAGTCTCGCAAATATTAATTAATTATTTTCAAATTTTTAAAAAGGAATATGAATATCCTTAGGCTTAAAAGGCGATTCCTTCATTAAAATCAGGCAAATTTAAAAAAGTAATTAAATGCATTGGGACTAATAATTTATACGAAAGTACTTTAGAGAATTACAAATGCATATATTATACGGTGTTAGTCACAGAGACGTGAGAGATAATTTTTCTAACAAATGGGGATTTTCATCAAACTAGTTATAGCAAATCGAACTGCAGTGGAACCCCGAGAATCCGAACCCCAGGAATCTGAAATTTTGGATAATCCGAACTTCTTTTTTTAATTTTTTGAAACATTTTACTGAAAAATGAAGGAAAAATAACAATTTCGAATCAGAAACAAAGCTCATGTTTATTCCTAACTTAAAAGAAGTATTCGAATTGGTCTTTAAGAATGAATACAACAACTTAATTAGAAGAAACAAACCTAGATATCTTCTTTTTCCCCTCACTTGTTTGAGGATAAAAAGAAAATACATGAGTTTGTGCAGCGTGCTCTTTCCGTACGCTTTTACAGAGCACCTCGAGTCAATATTCTATTGTATTTGATATATCAAGAGTATTTTGCCGATTTTCCCGGGTAATCCGAATTCCCCGGAATCCGAACAGAGGTCAAGGACAAAACGATTCCCGATGTTCTTCTGTATTATCTTTATTTTGAACTGGGCTGTTCATCTGGACGGCTAGAAAACCAAACATCTCCAGCTTGCTCTCTCTTCCACCCCCCTCCCCAATTAAAACCAGCGGGAGTGGCCTCCCCGAAACTTTCTAGCATACGAAAATTAATGTGGGGTGGGTAAACACCCAGTGGGTAGGTAAATATTATTGGGGTATTTACACAAGGCCTGGATATTTTGAGAAAAAAATTATGAATGGTGATTTACAATGAAACATATCAAATTCATGAATTCCTGAAACTTAATATTTTGCAAAAAAGAAATGCGTATGTTCTCAATTTTTACGCGCGCTGAGGAACTAGAACTTTATTTAACGTTTTTGACTGCGAAATCTTACTGCTGATATCACGCTAGATTCACCATACCTTCCATCTCGAGAATGTCAGAACGAACTTTGATTCAGGGGTTGCCATAATTTCCGGAGTGCGGCTCGCTACAATTTCCTGCATAGACTGCCAAGGTCAAACGCCAACCATACTAACTTTAGTAAAATAAGCGAAACGCTCGCCAACACACAGTGGCAATGTGCATTTTGAACTAAATATGCAATTTGAACACCTGTTTTTAACCGATTTGAACGAAATTTGGGCACAGATCTATAATTAATATTAGCATACGTGATACCAAGTTTTATTTATCTAAGCCAAAGGGCTTATGAGATACATACGATTACACAGACCGACAGACAGTCAACCCGTTCACGGATTTGGCCCAAAATTTTCGAACCTACATTCATGACGATAAAACTGTGCACCAAATTTTATCCATCTAGCTATTCAAGTTTTTGAGTTATAGTGTTCACATGACTTCGGTCATACAGACAGACAGACTTCCCGTGGACGGATTTTGTCCAAAATTTGATAGAAACCTACAACTTATGTTTAAAGACCACATACCAAATTTCATCCCCGTAGCTCTAATAGTTTTCGAGTTATCGAGTTCACAGCCAGACACACAGACATAATTCCAAAATTGTGTTTTTCGAACTCAGGGAGGTCTAAAACGTGGAGATTCGTCAAAATCTCGAGTTCGAATTTTTTGACGATTACAATACTTTCTCTTTGTATACTTCGTATACGAGAAAGTAAAAAAGTCACCTTGGCATCGTCTCAGATTCTTGGCTTGTGTATCGAAAGGTCAAAAGGTTACGGTTAAGAGACTTGATGGCACAAAGAGCCACCAACTAAACCAGTGGACATTCAATAAATCATTGTACTACATGCTGTGTTGCGGGAATGGGAAGGTCATAATGAAAACATTCCCAATCCATCCTCAGTTTGCAGGAGATATTGTTGTTACTATTCAGGGACAAGTTTGCCATCATCTTTGGTCACTTCATCCTAATCCGGGTGAAAAGCGCCATTTTGGCCTGTCGGATCCTAGGCTTTCAAGAGACAACAAATCAAAGGCAATGGATAATAGCAGATGAAATGTTTCCAAAAGACAATTTAGAAAAAATTCAATAAATTTCATTCAACTGCAATCCTTACGTTATTCAAAATTGCTACCCATCCCATGTTGGAGTATTTGGCAATGAGGAGGCAGACGTGCTTGCGAAAGAGGGAAGTGCTCCTCCTTCTGCATCCTCTAGCGAACTCTTCACGTCCGAAATATATTCTATTCACAAGGCTAAAGCAAATTCTGCTTGGAAAAATCCCCCCCCCACACACACACATGATTGGTATGCCGGGAACCGTCCTGGTCTGCCTCTACAGTCCGTAGGCACAAGATCCGCTCAGACTGCATTGGCCAGGTTGCGTAGTGGACACATTAAAAGCTTAAAATTCATCGATAAGGAAAAGATCTTTTCTTCTTGCCCTTGTTCCTGTCCTGCTTCTCCTGCCCATATCATTGACTGCATTGGCGCCTCTGCGAGGCAGCTGTGGAGTGGGGAGGGCAAATGACTTGTGGAGTTGTTAGAGCGACATGGTGTCATGGACCTGGTCTAATCTTGGTCCAGGGGGCATGAAACAACAACAAAATTGCTACCAATATTCAGTCCGAACAAAGAGGAGCGCATAAAAATAAAATGAAACTTAGATTAATTGATTTAAGCGGTTGAGCTGATAGAAGACGAAACCTTCCAACAACAACAACTGCCAAATGGCAGCCATTTTTTAATGGACAGATGACTTCAGAACGGCATATTGTTTTAAGCAGGGAAACTGGTGAAATGCAGTAATAACCCATTGGCAGTTCATTTTGCGATCCTTTGTCTACTTTCTTTTAATCTTTGAAAGTAGTTATAGGTGAGAAAGTGATATGGCACACTACGGTATTCAAAATAATGCAAGTTCAACAGAGCCGAACAGTATTGTTACGAAAATCGTCCGGTTGTGTACTGCGAAAACAGTCCAACAAGCAGGATAATGGAGAACGACGCTGTAATCACGAATATTCCGGAAAACACGAAGCACAGGAAACAAGAAAAACAGCTCTTGGACAAATCAGTATCTCTAACATATAGCGAATCACTAATAATATCAATAGCACGAACAATACCCCTCGGCATCTATCAGCTTACTACCTCGCACTGCGGATAAAACTCCAAAGAGAGATTTCAAAGACGATTAAACATGTTCCCAGATGTTCAGAAACTCCGGGTATTTATAGCCTTCTCGATAGGGTGTGACGTTACATGGAATCATCTAGTACATTCTGTATATCTTCGCTCCTAATAGAGATAGGAGAAAATTTCTTGAAATTTCGAGGTTTTGCATTTTGTCGCCAAATGGTCGCCAAGGTTGGGGTCACTGACTTTCATTCCCCCGATTGCTAGCAAGAACCTCTGTAAATATATCTTTCCAACCGTAAAACTAACATTACGGGGACGCGATCTTACAGGTTCGTAACATTATTATTACATCTCTTCAATTCGCCCAATTTTACTTAGCGATCCTTGAAGACTTCAGCATTCTTTATGCAAGTAGTACACTCTTCGTACAGTATGATGTTAAAGCTTTCTTAAAAATTGAACAGTATCGTTTAAGCTTTAATTTTCAACCGTTTTTCCGAGCAATTTATATTTGCACAAAGAACATCGGGGCAATCTAGTAATTGAATCGTTTATTTCGGAAACCCGTCAACGGACATTTAATCTAAATGCCTTTTGGAGTGTTTCTGAAATAAACGTTTCAATTTTTTAAAACCTTTCTTTTATTCTAATATAGAAATAATCTTCCTTTGTTTCCACTTTTTAACGAACGACGACTGATTTCTAAGGAATTCCTCTTTCTTATTCTTATGACGAAACTGCAGTACTTATTTTATTTCCATTTCAATATTAATTCGCTTCCTCACGAAATATATCTCATTAATAACAAAAGAAGTCTAGACGTAGAATTCCTATGTCTAAAACTCGATTTTAAAATTATAATTTAACTTCACTAGATCAAAAAAAGTAACGAGACTTCCACACAAGACCTTATCAGAAAAGAAAATGTCGCTTGGCATAAAAGAAGTCATATCGAATTTCTAGCAACTTCTGTTTTCTGACTTAGGTATGTCCTAAATAATAATAAAAGAAACAGGAAAAATGGGAATAAAAGGATTTTATTTTCATTTAATAGAAGCAGGAAGAAACCACCAAACTCTATAAATATCAATGCACAATGATACGGAGAAATTTCCATTTTGAAATTAGTTTCAGGCCAACCTTCTTTTTCTTCGAACTCCTTAGAAGATAAAAATGTAATTTTAAGAAGATCGGAATGAGATTTTCTTACACTGAAAGTCTTATTAGAAAAGACGTCAGTTTACTGAAATTCAAGGTTTGTTAAATATTTTAAAAGCAAATGGAATTTTAATTTGGTTTGGAAGAGCTTTTTTGGATGATACATTTTTATGAATGTAAAAATCCAAAAGCACCACTTATACGACTTTCAAAGGGATTAACTCAAAACGATGTATAAATGATAAGACATGTAATCGAAATTTTAATAAAGAACTTTGGTAATTACGAATTTAATGCTACTGATAAAAATTCATTTAAAAGTAATGATTTTAAAGTTTTTAGAATAGTACTAGTCAGTGGGCGGCAAAATCAGACGTGCAGGAAAACAATTTTATAACTAAGAAGAGCAGTGGTACTACCTCATTCATTTTGTACGGAAACATATACATAAATATAATTTTTTCGACCCTAAACTTTCTCGTATACTCCTAACACATGTGCAGAAAAAATAAGCTAAAAGGCAGTAAAACGAACAAGCGTCCCTAACGCAGTGGAGAAGAAAAGCTTGGAGGCGAAAGACGTGGGTAGAAGCGGAAAGGATTAGCGCAAAAGAATCGCACAATTACGCAATAACGGCCTCGCGTCATTGTGTGTTGAGAAAAGACAAATTGGCGATTTGAACAGCTTTTTTTCGACCGATTGAAACGAAAATTGGGCACGGATCTACAATTAATGTTAGCAGGCCTCATGCCAATTTTTATTTATCAAAACCGTAGGGTGTACTGGTTATAATGCTTAGAAGTATGCGATTATACGGACAGTCAACCTTTTGACGGATTTGGTTCAAAATTTGATACAGGCCTACATTCCTGATGATAAAATTGTGTAACAAATTTTATCCACTTAGCTATTCAAGTTTTTGAGTTATAGTGTTCACATGAACGCGGATAGACAGACAGACTTCCCGTAAATGGGTTTTGTCCAAAATTTGATAGAAATCTACAAATTATGTGTTAAGATCGTATACCAAATTTCATCACCGTAGCTCTAATAGTTTTCGAGTTATCGTGTTCACAGACAGACATAATTCCAAAATTGTGTTTTTCGGACTCGGGGATGTCTTAAAACGTGGAGATTCGTCAAAATCTCGAGTTCGAATTTTTTGACGATTACAATACTTTCTCTTTGTATTCTTCGTTTACGAGAAAGTAAAAAGAAAAGAAACTGACGTAATTAATTCGTATGTTTCTCCTTTTGTCGGTAAATTGATGGTATGTGAAAGAAGACTTGAAACGACGAGTTACATTACTAATAAAACGCTTCTTTTTCTGGAATTTATTATTTTAATTTTGAGGTTGCAACTTGTAAAGGAAGGGTGCCATGTTGCAAGTTCAGGCGACAAAAGTTGCAGCTACACTACTGATATCAACATATTACTGCACTGCCCGTATTGAAGTATGCATAGCATCATAGGTCTCTGCATTTTCTTGAAATGATACTTGAAATGTTCGACCGAAGACATCAGCTTTTGAGAACACTAACTGTTTGGGTCCCAAGATAGGAGGGAATTTAGAGTTCTTTTCTAACATCTTCCTGGCTACGATGTAAAGGCAACAATCTTCAGTGTTGAGACCTCCTAAGAAGTCTGCCCATTTTTTTGCTGTGCCATTCTTGGACTTCTTTTTAAATTTTTCTCCCAAGTCAGTTTTCACCTCTTTTGTCTTATGGATAACTTTTAGTTGATGTATTTTTCTTACATTGTTTTAGTAAATGATTTTACTTTGGATGCTAGTAGAAAGATGATAGTGGGCATATTGACAGTTACGGTTTTTAGATAGGTTGATAGCAGTATTTAGCTCTTATTCATGCTAATTGCCTGTTCAATTTAGACAATGCTATTGATATTGAAAGTTAGTATACTGGAGAAATATTTATGCTTAAAAGAAATAATACACTGTACTATGTTCATTTGTTCATTTTCACAGCCCATGGTTCTTAAAATGCAGGATTGTTAAGTGAAAACTTGAAAATCGCTTTCTTTCTCTTTTGCATTCTATCAGACAAAACCTGATCCAAAACATATTTTGTTTACTCAAAAGATATGCGCAAAATGTTAAGAAATGAAACGCAGCATAAGATGTTAATGGCAGGCGCATGCGCACTATGAGATAAGACGAAAATTCAGTTGCTTGTTTGGATAACATGTGGAGTTATGCTTGCCATGTGACAATGGACTCCCATGACTTGACTTCATTCCTTTCTTCTTGACAATTTTAAATTCAAAAACCATTTTAGTCTGTATCGGTAGCAGCTAGTAGATAAACAGAAACAAAAATGAATACTTTTGTTTATGAAAAGTTCATAAAAGACCAAACTTTCGCTGTTCATAACAAAATAAAAAGGTCCGTTTCAGGACAAAAGAACACAGACAACAAACAAAAATCAG
Source organism: Araneus ventricosus (assembly GCA_013235015.1). Lineage (NCBI taxonomy): Eukaryota > Metazoa > Arthropoda > Arachnida > Araneae > Araneidae > Araneus > Araneus ventricosus. The sequence continues at coordinate 181,975 of BGPR01000536.1, forward strand.
ACATCTGAAATATAACTCATCCAAACGACATGAAAAATCGTTTGCAGAACAGAAACGTCACGGAAGCATAAACGGCAGCTGAACACAAGACGCGGGAATCGCTTTGTAAAAGTTCCACACACGTTGGAGCAATAAAACTTCTTCCAAAATAGTATTCCTCCTGGAAACTTCTATTAGGGAAATAAATAAAGAATTTTTCTTGACAGGAGGGCAAACAAAATATTACCCTTTTCAATATCAAAGTCGGGAAAGGGGCGAAATGCATTAATTTTCTGTACGAGTTTCGCGCTCCGAACTGCCATATATCTTCGTCGGAGAAAACTCCCCTGAAAGTTAACGAATGGATTCTCCTGGTCTTGGAGAGAAAAAGCAGCGAAGTTTGGTTGGCAGATATCGGAAATAAAGTGCTGTTGGATGTTCCAGAATTACAACTGTTAAGTGGGTTAAATGGGTGAAAGATTCGTTAAGGTTTGAAGTTTTATTTTGAAGTGTTTCATTTACAAATTGGCCTCATTTTTGAGAAAAAAAGTTGGGAAACAGGAGATATTCTCTTATTGGAATTTGTAGGGATATTGAAAAATGTAATTAAAGGGCAAAAATAATTTGTATAATTTATTATTTAATTAAATTACTTTTCTCTCAATTTCTTTTCATTTAAAGTTTATTACAATAATTAGTTTATCATGCAATAAGGGTTAAAGAAAGTAATAGGGAAGTATTTATTCCAATCGCACAATCAGTAATTTGTTAATCATACAATTAATGAAAGAATTTTTTGGTTGGTAAATATTTTTATATACACAAGGGTATAAAATCTTATATAGCATTTTTGTGTATAAACTTATACAAAAGAAATGAAAAGAGCATATGAAGAAATAAAATAAAATCACGATATTTTACTATTTCTAATTGATAATGGACGAGTTTTGAGTTTTGTTTATTTGGGGTATGTAGAGCTTTCGTACCCTCGCCCGATTTCCGATGTAATACTTCGTCACATAGAAATCGGAAGTGGATCCTCAGCACTGAAGATGTGTGTACCCAAAATATGCAAAACAGAAAACTCGTCCATAACATAATTTTCCTTTAATTTATTATCTTTCATTTGACATGCATTAATAATTACTTTCTCATATAATTAATATTAATACAATTAATATTAATCATACAATCAATTTATTTTTTAAACATATGGTTTAAAATTTTTGTTTTTCACACAATTTTTTTTCTTTAGCCAATTTGTTATAAGGCACACTTGAAGTAATGCATGAATTAAATTTATTTCATTCTATTCTTCAGTATGAAAAAGTAAGTGGTAAAATGTAGAAAAAAATGCTATCTTAACTAAAAAAAGAGTGGAATTTGGTTTGTTGATCTTTGGAAATGGATTTATCTGGAAGCAAGTAATGACATAGCCCCCCCCTCCCGGATTCGCCACGGAAGTGAGGGATAGATTCACGAGGTTCCCGATATGCGAAGAGATTCTTAAACGAGCTAAAGTTTAAATTTAGAGTACAGGATGATTCTGTCTTTCACAGAGAAGATTAAAAACACCTATTTATAAATGGATCAGGAATAAAAATCCATCGCAGTTCTTTAAAAATTATTCGTTGTATTGGATGGGGAAGCTAGGATTATTATAAAAAGTTAAAGCAAAGTAGATGCCCAATGATAAAATACAGTTGTATATATATATGAATTATTTAATCAATTCTTGGTACTGAAATACATAACACAATGATAAGCAATTCAAGCTATACTCATATAAATCACCTACCTTTGCAGACCTGAAAAGCCTAGCTACTAAATTAAATAATTTTGCATACAGTGGTAGTACATTGCTATTTATGAGAGCAAGTTAGAGAAATTAAAACAGAATCAAATTAGATATTAAAATATTGTTTATTTAATAATTGTTAAGATTAACTTTTACTGCCATGATATTACAAATGATATATTTTGATAAAGATGCACACAAAAATGACTGAAAGAACAATTCACATAAATTTACATATAAAAACAACTGCAGCTTTAAAAGATAAACCAAAGACAATAGCGCTATTATCAAAAAAGCTAAAATTCTTTCATTGAAACTTTTTTGCTCCATGAATTCGTTTTCTGACGTGTAAGCAAACTAAAAAAATTCACGTGAGATCTCATGAATCGAAAGAATAAGCAAAATGTTGCCTTCGAAAATTGTAGATCTAAATTCACAGAAAGTTCACCAGTTTGTTGGCGGTAATGCATTTCGCACCTTTACGACATTTTCAGCAATATTCGATCTCGTTCAATATAACTGAACATTCGTTGTATATTTTCACATCTTTAGATTTTTTTATCGAATCACATAGATTGGCGTACTTTTATCGTTGCACATGAAGACACTATATCTTTGAAGAAAATAGCTGACAAACCAATCTACAAAAAACTTGCAGAAAAAAGAAACTGGTGATTCCAATCATTTTCACCTCTTTAAAACACAAAGAAAAATAGCAATGGCTAGCACCCAGAAGGCCTAACGGCCCTCCAGAAGCCCAAAGGCCCTGGGGCCCGCAGCTGCAACAACTCCAACCACACGTTCAGACCATCACAAAGGAAATACAAATCATAACGGAAAACGATTCCAGTGACAGACGCCAAAACCTGATTACGCCAAATTCTTACGCGAAAACAAGATGGCGAAGAAATAATCCCGTTGAAAAATTTGAATTTAAAAATTAATAAAGTTGGAACCTTAATGGAAACAACAACAAAAGTTAAGACAAAAAATATTTAAGTCGAATACAAAGTAAATAAGTATGAAAAATTTAGATATTTAATGAAACGGCTAAAAATTATCGTTTGAATTTCAAAAATTGTCAAAGTTGCCACAAGAGATGAAATAAACTTTGGTGGCGAAGAATTAAATTAATTAAAATACTGACAAAACCGGAAAAAAATGTAGATGCAATTTTTGCAATCTAACACGTTGCAAGCATTTCACTTAAAGAATCTGACTTATTCTGTTTGGAGGCGTTATTATCACACTGAAAAAGTGCGCCATATGGAGATAGAAATCTCGAAAGGCGAGAGTGTGTTGAGAAGAGTCGGGAGAGAGAATGGATGGCAACCCACCATGATGATGATAATTTTCCAAACAGCATGTTTCGCTCGGATTTCTGTGATATTTAAATTTTTTCATTACGTCTGTGCTGTGTATGCGTCTTCATATTCATATGGGTCTTCATGTCCATATATGTCTTCGTGTTTGTGTCGTCCAGAAAATAAAAAAGTAACGGCATATGGTGAAGCCTGTTTTCCGAGTGTTAGCGACGACTAACAGTACGATATTCATAAATCTCTCGTAGCTTAGCAAAGGAATAAATTTAATTAAAAACATTTTTAAAACAAAAAAACACGCTTTTATTAGTGTTTTAAACAGTAGATTTTTTTCATTTTGATAATTTTTTTCTTTTGAATTTTGAGATCGAGTGTTTAGCAAACTCACTACTAGATGGCGTCACTGGTACTGAACCAACATTTAGTTTAAGTAATGATTAACTTATAATAAAATCCTGAAAATGTTAAAATAGTGTATTGCGATCTAGAATATAAACAAGTGTTCAAAATTTCTAAGTTCTAGCACATCAGGAAGTGAATGAAAAATCGATTACAAAATTCCACCTTTACAAGCGCGAAACAAGTTAAGTTAAACAAAAGTATAAAAACATACGATAGTAGTTTATATAGAAATATTGAACTTACAAAACACGGATGGCGTGACAGTTGCAGTGAGGGGTTTCTTGAGGGCACTGTTCATGGCTTCACACCTGTAGGTGGCGCCGTTGTCGCTGGCCTCAGTTCGGATGACGAGATCGCTGGTGGTGCCAGCAGTTGTGCTTTTCTCAGAACCTCGCAGCTGAAAAAGAGTGATTAATATTCAACAAACAAATATAACAATCTTAAGAATGGAAAGCTGGAATGTGCCATCTGACATAAAGCATTCATATTTCTGTCGCTCATACTCAGATCATGCCGCTTTATCGTTGACATATTTGAAAAGTAATTCCCGTTTGACCTTAAAATAATATATGTTTGGTTAATGATCATCTTTAGAAAGCATTTTAATTTAAAAGCGTAAGCATATACCTGAGGCTATTGGATTTTCACAGACAAGCAATGCATTAAGACTTTCGTGATGTCAGATGATAAGTTCTTGGTGTCATCTTGTTCCAAAATACAGTTCAATTACTGCTTTTCTTGTTCGCTTGAAAAGATTATCTTACAACAAAAGCAATGCTGCTATCTCTTAGGGGAGAATTCAGTGTTCAGAATTCAGCTACTTTACAGCTCGAAAAAAAAAAGCTTAATTGGATGCGGTGATGCAATTACTAACCACCATTTTATAGATTTCGGATTCATTATCGAAAACTGTGCCTAAGTAAATGTAGTTTGTCATTCGAAATAGAAAAACTGCAATCCTTTGTACAATAGACGATTTAGAATGCAATAATGAATTTCAGGAAAACGTAGTATTAGACATTTTCTGCAATCCATTAGCCATAGCTGAAAATGTTTTGAGTGTAAAAATGAATTTTGGAAGGACGTAACAATCGAATTTTTTTCTGCAGTGTTTCGCCAAACTATAACTCGAAATGTTGCTTTGTGTTTACTCCTTATTGCATAATTATGTCCAATTAACGATGGCAATTTTGCTCTATTACTAGTATTAGATTGACTTTATTTTTAAAATAAAACATATGCTGTAAATGAAAAAAACGAGTCACAAAAATGATACCTGAAAAATGGAATACAAAAACGGTTTCACGGCTGTCATTGTAATGTCTTACAATTTTTCGGAAATAAAGTAATGAAAATCGTGTTTGAATGTGTCCACAGCTCAAACCTACCTTCCGGTTAGTAATACCCGGTCTTTTTACCAAAACGCAACAATATTAATCTATACAAAAGAGCAATTTTTTTGAGTATGTATGCATGCATGTATGTTCCTTTTTTCGTTCTTTATGCACGTTTGACGTACCGGGACCAAATTTGGCACAGTGATAGATTAGCACAAAAGGGAGCTAATGACGTATAAATTTTAAAATTCGAATTAGATTTTTATTAATTTAATTTTATGTGGTGAATTCGCCCGTTTTCGCTGATTTTCGCGCTGTACAATCGGCGCTCGCGGCCGTATTCGGCGTTAATCATTCTACCGATGAGTGATAGATTGAGTGAAAGTTATTTGAAACGCAGTTTTTTAATTTCGTTACATGTGATTCGTCATGTAGAAGTGTATCATTGGCATTTTTAAAATTACGTCTTTACATACAGGGTGATCATGAATTATTGGGCTCATTTCAAAAATTAATAAAAAAAAAACTAGTAATGTTACAACTAACAGTTTTTTTAAAAAATGAGAGCGCATTTTAAAAAGTTTTTTTCATATAGGTAACACGCCGTTACGGTAATTTAGTTGGTGGTAAATTATTGGAAATCTACCTTTTTCGAGAGCCATTATCTGCGAAACTGTTAAAGCTAGAAGAAAAATAAAAGCATGTATTTGTAGGGAATTTAACGTTCTTTAATGTGTTGAATCAATTGTATTCGAAAACTGAATAGTTTTCGAGATATTTAAGAAAAACTAACAAAGGTAACCAGAGAACATGCATTGGCTTCTGATGATCGGTAGCCATTGCGTATGAAAATCTCTCGCTGTAGCCGCTGTAATGGTACGACAACTACCTGGAAAAAACATTTTTATTTGCTCTCTCATTTAAAAGAAAAAACGCAGTTGTAACATTTTTAGTTTTTCTTTTATTAATTTTTAAAATGGGTCCAATATTTTTGACCACCCTCCTGCATTTTACTATCTGCCAAATACAATAAAATATTCGTTTTTTTATTCATCTTTTCTGAGTTACCTCAGGTGAAACCGCGACGGGGAATGCTATAATTAATATAAAATACAAAAATGAATATCAACTTAAACGGGCGAACCAGCTGGTCGCCGAAAGCGGCTTGTAAGATAATAAAAAGGTTAGATTTGAAAGGATATTTACGTTTGATGGAAAGTTAGGGACAATATTTTCTGGAAAAAAGAAACGTAGCGGGCATATGAAAAAATATAGATCCCGAGCAACGCCGGTTTATCAGCTAGTTATAACTAATCCTTGACAAATTAGTTTTCGTTAGGAATAGGTGTGATATATTCTTAAATTATGAAACAATTAAATCATGGAGTTAGTTAAAAGCAACAGACAGTTTTAAATCGTAGACACTGAAAACACTTTTACTCGTAAAGTTAAACCAGTGCTTCTTTTGTATATCTAAGCTGCGATGGTCTGGTAAGTTTACTTAAAAAATAATATTCTCACATTAGTTTTAGTAATAAATTGTTTCTTTGACAATTTCCTTTTTTTTGTCTTAAGAATTAGTGAGCTTGGAATTTTTTTAGAACTAATATGTTAGCTATACAACAAAAAAATTTTACTACAAATGTACTCAGAAAAATAAAACGGAAATAATCGTTTTTTCCTTAGATAGCAACGGAAACGAGAAATTATTCCAATTTGGATCCGGAAATACAAAGATTAAAGATCACAAAACAAAAAAGATTTCCGCAATGCAGGAAAAAAAATTTACAGCATTTTTCATCAAGACGAATAAAAGAAACATTACTGATTTATAATAAATTTATTCCACGGTTTATTTTGCTTAAGATCGTAAAATAACACTTTTTATAAGATTTCACAACGAAAACATGAATTGTAATAGCTAACGATAATTATTTTTCAATTCGTCACTTTCTCACTTCAAAACATTTTTCCCTTACACAAAAGATAAAAAAGAATTTGCGTGTAGACTTTTTCATTTAAAATGGTAATTGCTTTTCTTTTAAAAAATAACTGATCACATCTGGAATCATTTTAAAAAATAATTATTACATTCCTTTGTTTTCATTTAACCCATAATTAATTATAGAATCTTTAATCTATTTATTTTCAGGAAATCGGATATTTTTTAAAACTTCTTTTTATTGTTTTTCCTAATTTATTAACATTTGTATTATTTTGAGCAGATCTTCATCTGAAAATAATTGGGAAATTTCATTTCCATTATTTTCCCGCCACTATAAGAAGCTATTTATAACTGAAGAACTCCGCGAACTCATTTTTAATGAGGAAAAGAATTTAACCAAAAAGAACTTATTCCGTAAATATTGTATGATTAATAAAAGGTTTGTTCCGAGTAATTACAAAGTTTTTACCAGCAGAAAATTAAAATGTTATTTTTGTGGAGCAAGTTTAAGTATAGTATATGTTTTCTTTTCTGAAAAATAATAATTACAAGCAATAAATCATGACTTAGATTTTTAAGTTTTACTTGAATTATTTTTAGAGAATTTTCAATAATTTTTTTTTATTTTAGATCCTTGTGCCTAAGAAAGTTTTTTCCCCTTCAACAAGTGGTCACACATAGTTGAATTGTTAATTTCATATTTGCTTTTTCTTTTGTTATGCATTATTCCAATTTAATTTTAGATAACTAAAAAATCATTTTTATATTTATTATTATATATTAGATAATGTATATTTTATTTTTATAAGAAATAATTATTTAATAATTTATTTATGTTTAAATACACGAGAAATATATTTTTCAAATTGGTTTTCCATGATCTAATAATTACATTTATTTTCGTGTCACCCTCTTTATAAAAATAGAAATACATATACCTAATAGGCTTTTAATTTTTGTAAATAAATTGCATTAAGTTATTCAATTAAATTAGAAGATCTATATTATTTATTGTGATTATCTTATTTGTGAATGTGTAAAATTCCCCTTATAATTATACAAAAATGGAGTGTTTTTGCCAAAAAAAATTGTATTTGTTGACAACTCAAGTTGAAAGTACATAGAAGGCTTTGAATCACCGCAGCACCACTGGATAACGTAATCCTATTCGTTGCCACTACAGAGAGAGAATAATGTTTATCCACTTCAGTCTTATATCTAGTATTTTACCACACAGAATATCGATTATTGGAGTCAAAAAGCAAATTCTGTTCAAATGCACCCATTAATTTTAAATGCATTCTGTTTACATTCAGGACTATTTAACAAGGATTAACTACAGAAGTGAGAAATTAAACCTCCACAAAAGAAAAAAAAGTTTTATAAAGGAATCAATATAATTTTTTTATCGCTTGCTCTATTGTTATATTTACTAACCATAAAAGCTAACGTGTCCCCGTTGAAACTCAGCAGGGCTAGGTTAGGTTAGATTAATGTCCCGTTTTGAAGCAACACGAGGACTATTTAGGGACGGACCTCGTAATTTTGAACTGCGGTCAGACGACAAGGACGACACCTGAGCTGGCGCCCCCTCTCTAAATTTCCGCGCCACACCAGCGGGAGGGCGCTTGGCCACTGCGTGTGATTTGGCGTTCGGCGGGCCCCATACACGGCGGATCTTCAGTGGCATCGGGTTTCGAGCCTGCGACCCTCCGGTTCCTGGGTTTAGACCTTACCACTAGGCCATCGCGGCCTCAAAAAGGTAGGCCGTAGGACTATGAGCTACTTAATTTGACCCAAAGACACTTTGGAGCATGGGAATGTGAACCTTGGACAGAAAATTTCACTAATTAAAATTTATAGAGGAACGAGACTCAAGTTTATGTGTAGTGCTGCTTTAGAATCCATTCAATTTTAGGAACCATTTTTTTATTAGGCTACGTTCCACAGCACAGAACATTAAAGTTACAAGACACAAGACAAGACAAAGAAAAACATCACGAGACAAGCACACAGACTAGAATGACAGAGAGGCATCATGGGAAAAGATGGCTCCAGTAGCGCCACCTACCAGAGAAAGGAGAAAGCAGTTGATTGTAACCGCTACACATTATTATTATATTTAAGCTGATGACACAACTAAATTAATGCTATTAATAAGATGGGCAACCAGCTGGTCACTGCAAGCTGCTGATATTAAAAATAAGAACGAGGTATTGAAAGTTGGCAAAAGAATGATACGTTAAAATTCGATATTAATTTAAAGATTGTAAAATAAATGTTACTGTAGAAATACGGAATTGATTAAAATATTTTAACAAAATTTTGGCGTTTTCCCGTGATTTTAAATGTTATAGATCTGGCAGCTGTTTGAATTTGTTTTAGTGCGCTTAAAAAGACTTTTATAGACATTTTGTTAATGAAACTGAAATTTTTATTCATTCTCATTTCTAAAATTAAAAAAAATCACAAATGTTTTCGATTTTTTTCCTGAAACTTACCAAATTATGAACTTTTGAGGTTAGACACGTTTGCTGCGAATTCACTAAATTTGACGATGCACAGTAAATCTTAGATTTAACAAACTTCGGATTTAACGGAATTAATTTAAAAGATGATCATGATCGTTTTTTGACCTTTCTACGACGCAGTTGTAAGGAGGCTTGTGTTACTGATAATTTTTATTTATTTACAACCCGCCCCGGCCCAGCCTACCAAAGAGGGTGTAAGGCCTTCCATAGGCCGAGGGGGGGGGGAACGTGTTACTGATAATGGTATTGTTATTGTTACGAAATGATAATGTTATTGTTACGAACTTTTAATGTTGCTTCCAAGCAATATTAGTCGTATGGTTGAAAAGAGAGATTTACAGAGGTTTTATTGCATGCCAGGAGAATGGCAGCCATAGAACCTGACCTTGGTGACAAAATGAACCTCATCGAAAATATTAGAATTTTGGCCTTATCTCTATTAGGAACGGAGATATAGAGAATGTACTAGATGATTCTATGTGACGTCACATCCTGTCTAAAGAGGTATCAATTCCCATAGGTGCTGAGAGGGGTTATTGACTTTGGAATGTGTTTGCAGGGGTCGATCCAGGTCTTTTTTAGGATTCCATTTTTATGAGAAAAAATTATTTTTGTAAAAATAAAAATATTTGGTGAAAAGTAAAAATATTTTTTTGAAATTTTGTTTATCTTGTAAAACCTTTAATTTTAGCAGTCATATTTTACGTAAATTTGAATTTTGTGAAGGGGCCGTTTTTATGAAGTGGAATTTTGTGAAGGGGCCGCAAAACGGCCCTAATTTTCACCTGAATCGACCCATGGTTTGTACAATTTGAATATCTTTGGAGTTTTGTCCGCAGTGCGAGCTAATAAGCTGATAGACGCCAAGCGGTATTGAAAATGCTGTTACTGTTATTATTAATGATTTACTGCCTGTGTTACTAATTTGTGTAAGTGCTGTTTTCTTGTTTCCTGTGCTTCGTGTTTCCGGAATATTCGTGAATAAAGCGTCGTTCTCCATTATCCTACTTGTTGGACTTTTTTTCACCGTACACAACCGGACGATTTTCGTAACAGTATGGACATCAAATATTTTTTATTTACATTACAATGGACAATTTTTTGAGTGATATAGTATTTTAATTGTTGTTCATAATATAATTCCGAATTTAACATACTTTCGATTTTACAGATACCCTCGTACCCTAATTAGTCCGTTAAATGTGGAATTTACTGTGCGCACTACAACAAAACGGAACACTTTATTTTTCTTTGGTATAATAACAGACGCAAGAAATCACTCCAGTGTTAAACGTAAAGATTAAAAACCACAAATCAAAACTTATATTCATGCAGTAGAGTAAAATACAAGTTTTCTATAAGAACAGAAAAAATAAATCACATCACACATTAATAATCAATTTATTCCAGCAAAATTTATATTGCTGAAGATCGTGAAATCACTGTTTCTATAAGATTTCACTAAGAAAACATAAATATATTAGCAAGATAATGATTATTCAGCTTTTTACTTTTTCACTTCAGTTCACTTTCCTACGGCACATGATAAAGAAACAGCAAAAGAAACTGAGCGTAAACGTTTTTTCTTTAAAATAGTAATTGCTTTTTTCTGAAAAAGATAACTGATCACAACTGAAACCATTTTTAAAAATATTTATTACTTTTCTTTGCCTTCTGTAAACCTATAATTAATTATGGAATTTTTATTCTATTTATTTCCAGGAAACCAGATATTTTTTGAAAACTTTTTCATATTGTTTCCTAATTTATTAACATTCGTATTACACCTAAGAGACTTTCATCTAAAGATAATTGGGAATTTTCGTTTTCATTATTTTGTGCGTACTTTCAGAATCCATTTATAACAGTGGAATAATTAAAATCCGTTTTTTAATTAGGAAAAGAATTTAATCAAAAAATAATTTATTCCGTAAATATTGTCTAATTAATAAAAGGTTTTTAGCGAGTGGTATGCAGTTTTTTGCTGTCACAAAATTAAAAAGGATGTTGTTTTTGTGTGGAACATGTGTAAGTTTTTCGTTTATGAAAAATAACCACTTACTAATAATAAATTATGGCTGGGGCTTTTTTGTTTTATTTGCACAACTTTAAGATAGTTTTCTGTAAAATATTTATTTCATGTTTCGCTCATTTTTTTTTATTGAATTTGCAATCAACAGGTAGTCACAAACAGTGGAATCATTCCCGTGTGGTTAGATATCCTTTTGTTGAACACTTTTTTAATAATTATTTATGTTTACATATCTGATACTTGTAAATGATCATCAAGATGCCTTTAAATAGTTATGTTTACATGCCTGATACTTGTAAATAATTATCATGATACCTTTAAATAATTATTTATGTTTACATGTCTGTTTTAAATTATGTATTGTTTAAAATTTTGTTTGTCTTTAATAATCAATAAACGCTTGAATAATCAGTATATATAATTCTCTTACGTAGCGACAAAAAAGGGTCTAATTTCTTAATCGCCGTTTGGCAACAGTTCGCAAGTTTGTTTTGTTTACAATGGCGGAAAGACCGAGACAACGGATTTCGTTTTTTGAGAGACAATGATTTTTTTAGTTAAATAGTTTGAACAAAATAAATTTGCAGTTCCGATTAGGCAAATGAATGATTGTCTCCTTAATATGTTCTTTTTAGTTAAAAGATTGAGTAATGGGCTTTTTCAGATCTCCATTACTCACATTTTCTGAGTTTTAAAGAACATAAGTGACTGCCCAGAGAAAAATGTTGCACCTTCCTTGACTAAGCTGTAACTGCAATGAGTCTGCATGCATGTGGGGAAGCTTTCTGATCAACATTTCGAAATTTTGAAATAAGGTATCTTATTAATTTTAAAAAGTTAAAAGTAAATAATTATTGTAACTCAAATTTTCTGTGGTTTAAAATATAAATGGCTACCCAGACAAAAAAGTTATATCTTTCCTGACTAAATAAAAATTGGAGTGAGTTTATATACAAGTGGGGAAGCCTTTCTGAGCAACATATCATTGAAAATAGGGCATGTTTAAAATTTTGGTCGAATGAAGTAAGGGCAAATAAAACTGTTGAAGATATTCTCAACTGTGAATGGAAAAAAGTTTTAAATGACTGATTTCTGATTGATGCAAATAATTTTGATTTTTAAACATCTTAGAATTATATATTAGCATTCAGATTTCTTTCTAACATTTACATATGTATCTCTGTGCTACCAGAAGATTTTAATTTTAGGAGTTCATGCAATTTCAGATAATTTAAATTTAGTTTTAGTAATTATTGTATTTATAATTTCCTATTACTAGCAGAAATGCATAGCAGTATGGCGAGCGAGTGAAGAGAGCTGGGATCACGTAGTGATCCTAAAAGAATCACGATCATCTTGGGAGTTGGGGAGCGGAGCGAGCAGGGGGTTTAAGCCCTAGTTTATTTATATTGTTACGAGTGTATACATTATTAATTTCACATAGTAAATTATGCTGTTACTCTTTTCTTAAAAGTAAAATTGAAATTAATCGGGCTTCAAAAAATAGTTAACACCTTTTTTCTGTAGAATTTTTCTTCTTCTCTGTATTTAGTCAATGGAAGAATTTAAAATATTCTATTCCTTGTATATACATGTATATAAATTATTTTAGTCGTTTTGAAACATGTTTATTATCGGAATTTGATAAATATGCTTCATACACATATGCTCTCATTATTTAATGACTTTTCCAGAACTTTCAATGAACTTAATTATATTATATGTGCTAATCCTGATAATAATGCAGTATTGATAATAGGATTAATAATAATAATAACTGATGATGACAGTTTCGTACAACATTTGCAATCTTGTAGAGATCATATGGCAGTACTATAATGAAGATGACAAGTTTCATTTGACTTTATGCATATTTATGAGCACATTTAACCACTGGACTGTTGTGTTTTCTCTACTAATTAAATAATACATATTGTTTCGGAGATGTACTGTCGTTCTAGTTCAACCTAAATAAAATTTGATCTTGGCCTTTTTTTAGAAAATAAATATTTTCCATAATGCTGAACTTATTAGCACAAGATATTCGCCGATATCTCTACGATGTTGCTATGATATTCTGAATGCCGGAAAACATCGTAATATATCGGATGAATATTGTAGACTTCTGCTAATAGGGGAAATCTAGGTTTTCCCCCAATTTAAGAACGCTTATATTTTAACTGCTATTCTTTCAATGCTAATATTAAACACATTAATAATTGTTTATGAAATCACGAAAGAGATTAAAACTGCGTATTAATAAATTACACTTTCTATTTTTTTATATTTTCTCTATGTATTAGCAGAACATTAATATAGTGTTACTAAAATTTGTATGCACTATGGGGGTGCCCATAGTATAATAAAAAATTAAAAAAGTTTTTATTAGTGCATTGAAAAGTAGAAAATATTTTAATTTGGAGGCCAAAACAAAAGTGTAAAATCAAAAAATGCTAATAGAAATACTGAAAGTAAATTGGAATTGAAATCACATTCATAATTTTAGAATTATTCATAATAAATAAGGCATTTTTTACGATATTCATTGTGGTTTAGTTAACAGATCGTATTGTTCTCAGCGACTCTTACTTTAACGATTTTTGCTTCAAATTCCAGATATTTGATAGAAAAATTATTCATAATTTTAATACACCTAACAAAAGTGTATTCATTTAAAAAGTGTTTTATTTTTATTATTTTCTACTTTTTAACCTTTAAAATATTTCATAATTCATAGTTATAATTTTTATAGAAACTTAATCAGTTTTTCCCAAATTTACTACTAGATGACTCTTCTCACATGAAATTAAAATAGGATTAATTGATAACAAAACACCGAAAATATGCCAATATCTTTTTGTCATCGTAAACACAAAACTGTACAGAATTGCAAGGCTCTATCTCCTCAGGAAGCGAGTTGAAATTGCAAAATCGATCGCAAAATTCTATCGCTACAAACACGAAAGAAATTAAACGAAATCTTTCAAAAAAGGAAAATAAATACTGAATTATAAATATAAGGTGCGTAAAAAAGTAATAAAAAAGTGTTTGCCTGAGACGGTCAATTCTTTGCTAAAAGAGCGTGTCTAAGTTCCATAGCAAACTAAATAATATCTTCTTAGGTATATCAATACAGAAAAGAGGCGATTTCTCACAGAGAAAACAACTATTCCATAAACAACTACCGGCACATCACCCTATACCTTCCCGTTCCAATCCGATCAAAACCTTCAGAAGACCAATCCTATAATGCTGGATGAAGAACCCTTTTCACTGCATTCGTGGATCCAAAATCGTTTATCGCCTTAACTATTACGCACCAACTGTTAGGAAAAGTTGGTGGATGGGAGACCCGTTATTTCACGGACCGTCCCCTTGTCAGAAGTGTCCTGCCAGGGGTAATCGTTTCCGGCAAAGTGGCGAAGAAAGAAGTGGCGTCGTCGTCTGTGCAGTGAAGTGGAAATCTAGCATTCGGTGATTGCTAGTTCCATGCGCGACAATTTCGCATGAAATACCATTAAGCGCATTAGGAATGTGGGCTAATGTTTTCTTTTTGGTGGAGCTGAGAGGAAAGGGTTTCCACTGGAGTGGAAATTGGATATCTTTCGGCGTTTTCCTAAGATTTTGCGATCAGTAATGGTGGGGATGTTTAATGTAATGGTCTGGATGTTAAGACAGAAGTTGAAGATTTCTTAGGAGTTATTTGTGTGAGGAGATGTTGAATGAAGTATTTTACGTGTCATTTTAAGTTTCGGAGTTTCGAATCATTCAAAACTTCATTTCGACAGTCTTTTCACTAAGAATGCGATATTTGGCACACGCTTTTCGGGATATCTAATCACTTCTGTTTTCAATACAGCGAAATGATGTCATGTTGACTTGTCTTTGTGCTGGCACACTTAAACAATTTTATGAAAAACAACACCAATGTACACATCACGTCATACGTCCGATGTAATTCATGTTTTAATAGGATGCATTTAGGTAATTATGGTCATATAGGTGATAATGTCAACCAATGTCATTGTCGTGATCAGTAACAATCATTAATGGCGAAATATTTAAAGGAGATTCGAAGATTTAGCCCGAAAAATCGTAGCATCAAAATGTTTTAGGCATTATTATTCTGTCTTTATATTATTTTTAAAAATGTACTCTTGATTATAGCAACGACAACGGGCACCACAAAAATGAATTTATTATCGTCGCAATGCACATGTGTATAAACGCAGTAACTAAAACAATAAAAAGTTTTATTGCAAGATATTCTTACAATTAAAAAAAATTATTAAAATTAGAGACAAAATTACACGGAAATAAAATTGGGTTCTCTAAAAAGCTAATTAATTGAATTTTAAAGTGGTGTAAAATAATTTTTCTGCAATAATATGCTCCGAAAATATTAAGGGAAAACCTTAAAATTGAGATTCATTTCTAATTATGTATCTAATTCAAATTTTGAAAGCCCCATTCTTATTGAGCACCTAATACTCAAGTAGTAACTACATGCCAAACTACGACAAAGATACGTCCTGTACAGCGTTTTGAACGACTACGACAAAGATATGTCCTGTAGAGCGTTTTGAACGACTACGACAAAGATAT
>BGPR01000536.1:197935-216607 GCA_013235015.1 Araneus ventricosus
TTTTGAACGACTACGACAAAGATATGTCCTGTAGAGCGTTTTGAACGTCTTCGACAAAGATATGTCCTGTCGAGAGTTTTGAACGATTTTTGCATCATGTATATCGCATGACGCATTTATTGTTAGCATCCATGCTATTTAATGTTAATAAAGCCGTGTCTTCTCTTTTAGCGTATTGTGGAGGTTTCTGTTTGGATGCTTTGTTGCAAGTTAAATAATACATAGGGGGCCAAACATTCACCGGCTGGTGAGGTGCCGAAGTTTGGATAGGGAGTGCCAACTCAGGTGTCGTCCTCTTCATCTAACCGCGGTTCAAAATTACGAGGTCCTTCCCAAAATATCCCTCGTGTTTCTTCAAAACGGAATGTTAAAATAACTAAACTAAACTAAATCTTCTTGCATGCTTCGTTGCAATTAATTCTGATTATGTTCTGCAAATATCGGCATCTATAAATGCTTCTGATCCTTCTTCTTCAATTTTTTCGGTACTTCCGTGCATTTCATTATTCACATTGAAATAATTATTTTATGCATTATTTTTATTAATGTCGGCAGCGATCTAAAGATATCTACTGAAAATGGGCAGAGACATATTATAACAGACAATACTTGAATGAAAGTAATTGTTGCTATCGCATTTACAGGAAAATGAGAATAATTGTAAAAAATAGAATATAAATTTAGAAACTTATAGAAAAATTTCTAGAATTTTCGTTACTGTGAATCCTTCAAAATACTTATAACTGATAAAAATGAAAATATATATAAAATATTAGCAAAAAGAGAATATTATTTTTAAAAAATTCTTACTGTCGTGTAGAATTACAATATTTAATAAAATCTAATTTCCACTTTCAATGAACATTTAATAGTAGGAAGAGCATCAATTTATTTGTTACAAAGTATACTAAAAAGATTCTTCAAATTTACTTCTATGCTTTTATATTCAAATCTACTGATACAATCTTTCAATAATTTTCATAAACATTACATTGATCTACCTAACATTTCAAACACCGAGTGAAACACAAATCATAGAGAAACCGTTTCTTTAACTAGTTAAACAAAAATCTCTGTTAATTACACAGTATTAAATGTATATTTAACATTAGAAATGCTAATAGCATCATAACTCTCCAAAGTTCAGAGACATTTTATTGAGAAAAAATAAGTGCTTAAAAATTAGCTTGTGAATATTCTTACAATTACATTTCCTTTTTAATATTATGTAAATAACCGAACCATTTACTATGAAATGATTATTAAATGCAAAAGAAGAAGAAATTCAATTATAGATGATTTCATGTTAACAAATAGTTATAATAATTGTTAATTTCAAGAGTAGAAAACAGTGAAAGCAATTAATTGTTGAAGAATAATAGCTACGCATGAAGTAATCCTTTGTAAAATGAAGCAAATTTAACAATACAATTTAGGTGAATATTTGCTAAGCTGTTATTAGAAATTTATCTGTATTGTCTTCTGTAAAATAGCGATCATTGTAAATATGATACGAATTTTAGATTTTATGTTGACGCTGATTCTTTTCATTTGAAATAATATTGCATTTAAATCTTTAACGCCTCTGTAAATTATTTAAATTGAATTGGATTAGTTCATAAATTTACGTTTCAATTAAGTTAGATGAACCTCTCACTTCGAAGCTAGTACATGACTGCTGTTTTCGAACTGACCTCGTAATTTTGAACCGTGGTCAGGTAACTTGGAGAACACCCTATATTCTCCTCTCCAAACATCCACACCAGCAGGAATACATTAGTTTCTGACGGGTTCATCGTACGCCAGATCCCCGCGCATGGCAGATATTTGATGAAATCAGGTTTCAAACCTGTGACCCTCCAAGCCCGAACCCAAGACTCCGTCATTAGGCCACCACGGTTCCTTGATTACCTTATAATAAAGTAACTTAAAAGTGTGGACCGTGTGCCCGGCGAGAAACGAGAACTATCACGCTCCCTCTTTCTTTAAGATTGTTCAATATTTGTAACCAAAAATCTCTATATATACAGGGTGTTGCCGAATTCGACCGACAAATTCAGAGGGGTAATTGTAGACATCAAGAAGATGAAAAATCACCACAGAACATAGGGTCCCAAACGACGTTTAATCGGTGAAAATAGCAAAAATACAGGGTGTCAGAGAATTGTTGGAAACTGTTAAAAATTAATAAAAAAAAACTAATAGTGTTTCAACTACGAATTTTTTAAAAATGAAAGCGTATTTTTAAAAGTTTTTTTTCAGGTAGTTAACACGCCGGTTTGGGGGTCGTAAATTACTGAAAAAGAAAAATTAGTTTAGAGCCGATATCTGCAAAAATATTAAACATGAAGAAAAATAAAAGCATGAAATTGTAGGCAATTTTACACTCTTTAAGTTGTTATAAATATGTAGTGTGAAAACTGAAGAGTTTTTGAGATATTTAAGAAAAACTGAAAAGGGACCAGAAAACACGGATTGGCTTTTGTTGATCGTTTACATACCGATGTTTGTAGAGGGTGTTGGCGAATTCGTCTATTTTTGCGATTTTCACCGAATAAACATCGTTTAGGACCTTATATTCTATGGTAATTTTTCATCCTCTTTCTCCCATGCCTACTATAACCCCTCTGAATTTGTCGGTCGAATTCAGCAACACCCTGTATATATATAACGCTAACGTACGTGGCACAGAAAAGAGGTTAATTTCTCTATTGCCGATGGCAACGATCAGTTTGTTTAGAAAACAAAACCGGTAGCCTCCTTCATGTTAGGCATAACTTCATAGTCATAGCCTGTTACTATATTCGTTCTGGTGTGAAATAACTTTTTCTGGAAAAAATGAGATTAAAATGAGGAATATAAGAATGAGTTTCTTACAATATATTGAAACTTTGGATGAAATTATTCAGAAGAGATCCGTTAGAAATGAAGCAGATGGGTTCAGGCGATCCATAGAACGTTCAGATTAATGCCAAAATAGTTTAAGTCAGCGAAGATAAAATCGTGTCAATTCACAAACTGAGATGAACATCATGGAGCTTACTATTGTGGATATTGGATATTCGGTACTTTTCCGTTATACGCACACCATTTGGCGCCTTTTTTTCTTCCTGGCGAATTTTCTTGGAGCGCTGAATCACCAATTTGGCTCTAGAAGCGTCATGAAAATCATGGTATGCGTATTACCGAGCGGAGACGCTCTGTGTGTCTAAATAGTATTTAAGAAAATCATCTCTCCTATTGATCGTTTCAAAATGCCAAAACTAGCACTTTTGGACGATGCCACTTCGGAAAGGGATGACAGGCAATGAGTAAGATTAGCATATTTCTGGAGTTCTTTGTTAGATCACGTTAAGTAAAATGTAAAAATCTCTCCCTTCATTTTTCATTTCAATCCTATTTTGATGAAATGAGCTACGCTTGATGCATGCGCTAAAACGTGCAGGGTTTCGGATTCCGATAATCATCACTAAAAACATTTTATTGAAATTCGCTGAATAATAACCAGGAAAACGAATAATACTGTGGACGAACTAGCGCAAAAGGCTGATAGTAGTTATCTTCACTATTATATCAGAATGCCGTATGTCAAATTTTCCAAAGCATTTCATTGGTGAAAAATGCTTTTATAGGTTAGCTACATCTGCTCTCAAATTGTTGTGTATGTTGTCACAAAATGCCATATGTCTCTACTGTTTCCAGCTGTGACATCAAATCTTTTGCTGAGCGTGATTTTTGACGTGCGACATTTTGAGACATTATGTATTTAACGACATCTTTTATTTATCACCAATCTGATATGCAAATGCATGAAAGTATTATACGAATAAATAAATTCTTGTATAAAATTAATTCAGAATTTTTATACTCCGAATCAAAAGATCATTAACCCTCACCAGTGATTGGAAAACTACCGCCCGCTTCGAGGTTCTATCCTATCCGCTGCGGATTTTAAAATAATAGTACACAAATTTTATAGCAATTAGAAATGTTACATTTATGGCGAAAAGCTATATTTATAGTAAAAGAATTAAAGAATTTTTTGAGTCCTTAGAGGGATTTATAATAAACCATCTTGGCCAGCCATTTTTGGGGGTCCCACACCTTCAAAAAAGCTAGCCCATCTCTAACCAATGTTAACAAATTACAGAAGAAAATTAATGATTCGTCCGGTGAGTATACGGTGAAAACAGTCCAACAAGCAGGATAATGAAGAACGAGGCTTTATTCACGAATATTCTAGAAAACACGAATCATAGGTAACAAAAGAAACAGCACTTGCACAAATTAGCAACACAAGAGACAGCAAATCACTAATAATAACAGTAACAGCACTTGCAGTACCGCTCGGCGTCTATCAGCTTACCAGCTCGCACTGAGGACTCCAAGGAGATTCTCCAAAGACTTTCAAACACACTCCAAAGACGTTCGCCTGTCTCAGCACCTCCGGGTATGTATACCTCTTCCAAAAGGATGTGACGTCACATGGAATCATCTAGTACATTCTCTATATCTCAGTTCCTAATAGAGATAGGATCAACATTCGATCAAATTCGAGAATATTCATTTTGTCACCAAATATTTCGCAAATGGTCGCCTAGTTTGTCACCAAGGTCAGGGGGCATAGGCTTGATCTCCCCCGATGGCTCGTAAGAACATATGTAAATCACTCTTCCCAACCATAAGTCTAATATGGCATGAAAGCGACATTACAGTTTTGTAACAATACTTTAATTTTAGCGCAAAAGAATACCGAATCTTAAATCAATGATAAACTCATACAAACAAAAAATAATGATAATAAAAAAGCTTTTAAAAATCATGCTTTTATCAATGTTCGAAAATGCAGAAAACAATTTTTCTTATCAAAGATCTGGAGGTTAAAGGAAAAAAAATCAAAAAATCGTGAGCCGCTGATATAAATACTGATATAAAATCTGAGGAAATTAAAATTTTAACTGTATTCGTAATATATTTTAATTTTGAAAGAATTTTTAAGTATTTTTTCTTCATTTGATATTCCATGTGGACTAATTTCTTTATAGTACTGTTTTCTGCGAATCACATTTCCACGATTTTTGCTTTGACTTCCATATTTTTTATAAGAAAAATTTCCTATGTTTTTATACTATAATGAAAATGTATCTTTTTTAAAGAAAATTCCTTTTTCTATACGCTTAAAATTTTTATTATGTTTTAGTGTTTATTTGATAACATAAGGCAGTCTCATAATTATTATGGAATCTTGTAATTTATATTTCTGAAATTCACTATCAGATGGCGCCACGCGTATTGAATAACAGTTAAATTAAATAAATTATTTAGATACATTTGATAATTAAGCTCTAAAAGTATTAAAATATTAGGTTCTCATCGGAAATACACAACTGTACAGAATTTTAGAATTCTAGCACATAAGGAAGTGAGTGAGTTTTAATCGATTAATCGATTACAAACACTAAATTTAAAACATGGAACAAGTCAACATGGCTAATTAAAAGAACATGGTTAAATAAAAGCGTGTAAAAATTATTTGCTATAGGATTATAAAACATCCCCATTTATATAAATTAAAGTCATCAAATTAACTTAAATTGCTAAAAAAAAGTATTAAGATAATTTTTTCCGTAGAAGTCAAAACGAAATTAGCATTATCTTTCTTTTTAGATCATTCTCACACCATAAAAACGCGGGATGAATTAAATAGCTTTTATTCTTATTTCACTCTGATAATGCAATAAACTCAGCGGAAAATTTTTTGTCTGGTTTTTTTGCAACTTCTTTTAATTTTTCTTTCATTTGTTTTGAATCTATTAAGCTTTCTTTTTCCAATTTATCTGCATTTTTTCCTTTTAAAATTAACTTCACTTTAAGAATGTTAAATCAAACGATTTTTTTAAAATCTCTCAGCTTTTAAATTGACATTCAGCACTTAAAAGACAATTAAATGTTGAATTTTTACCTGAGAATTAGAAAAGTTTAGTGAATGTTTTTTTTAAAATTTATTTTTTATTATTAATATTATACATATGTATCCGGATGTATTTTTCAGACAGCAGTTTCAGTGACAGAATCAACTTCAATATTTATTACGACTTTTTAATATCAGTCATCTTTCACCAAGATAATTTTAATTATGAATTTAAGTCGAACTTTATGTATCTATCATTTAGAAAAAAAAATTTAATTAATGAGGGAAATCAAATTCTAAATATCTTAAAATTGCAATTTTTTTACTGCACTGAATTTTTTTAGGATTGAAAAAAAAATTATTGTTTTTGAAATGGTTTTCATTTTTTCATTCATCATTTGGTTTTCAAGAATTTCTTTTTTTGACATGGTTATTTAAATTTAAAGGGAAAATGTTCATTAAATGTTATTAGTTTAAATCTAATAAGAATACTGTCACTAAGCTAGATTAAAAAACTTTTTCTTGTGTTAAAGAATATCAAATATAATATTATTGTTTACAAAATAAAGGTTTTATACTGTCCTACCGCCAAGAAAAAAACCCTCAACAGGGTTGCTTCACATAGACGAGTCGAAGAAAGGAGGGAAACGCATATAAAATCAACCACAACATTTGGCAAACTAACGCTCTTCGTTAGGCGAGAATTCGTTTACGACCGAAGTACAAAGCGAAATAAGACTTCCGCCGATCCTATCTGCGCCAAACGAAATGAAGCCCTTTTCTTCACCCCCCAAAATGCAGTGGAATATCCCGTTTCCATAACGACCGCCACCTTGAAGTCTAGCGTCTAGGGTTTCTCTCGTGGCGTTAAGACGGTATGATAAACTGTAAAAAATAGGTAAATTTTAGGGTTTCGAGTGGTTCTTTCGCATTGAAAATTCAGCGGTAAATAAACATCACATATAGTTATTACAATAAAGGAAGTTTGTCTGTAATACTGAGAATACTTATTTGACAATAACAAAAATTTTGATTAAACTTTTTTCGCGATCCCTATCCTACTTAACGGGTGTTACAACAATTGTATCAGCAATTGTTGCAAAAGGAAAAATTAACCTATGCAGCAATGTATACTCCTGTAAGGAAAAGGTTAAGTATAACCATAACCAATGTTTTTCTGAAAATTTCTTGAAGGGTGGCAAAGCATTTTTTTTTATGATAAAGTCTTGGCTACCGAGGCATTTTTTTATTTTAGTTTTATTATTGTATTAATTTGTTTTTCACATTTTTCCTTTAATTTTTTTTATTTTTTAATGTATTTTTTTTACTCTTCGTATAGTTTTTACATTGCAATTAGTTTTTATTATTGTCTAGTTATTTCATGTTTAACTGTGTAATTTTGTGTCTTTTCACAGTTTTATTTTACTCTGTGTTACCAAATTTTTTTATAATGTATAGCACAATAGGAATCCTTCCTAATGCAATAGCTCCTGTAAACATTTGTAAACTTGTAATTAGGCAGCGGTGTAGAGAATTGTCAAGCTTTAAGAGAGGTCACCCCCTCGGGTGTTGTGATTTTTCTTCCACTTCATGTCCGCGACACTGCTTAAATAACCTTAAGTTTATAGTTGCAGGGGCATGGAGTGGTGTTATGTTATGTGTATGTGGTCCTGGTATACGTTTAATTTGACGTCGAGGGCCAGATGACCACCTTCTGATGTGGCAAGAAAGTATGGGGGGGGGGGCAAGGATGCCGGTTCAGGTGTCTCGTCATCTGACCACGCTTCAAAATTACGAGTACCGTCTTAAAATAGATCTCGTGTAGCTTTCCAACTGACATGCTAGTGTTATCTGGCAATAAATGATTTAGTAAGCATTGGAACTATCTAATGCGCTACTATCCCAACTAACTTGCTAGTATACTAGTATCATCTGACAACTAACATGCTAGTGTATGTGCCGTGCAGTAACGTTCTAGTGTCATCTGACAACTAGCGTGATAGTATCATCTGGCCGTGACTCAAAATTACGAAGACCGTCTTAAAATATATTTTGTGTGTCTAGCTTTCCGTGCTAGTGTCATCGGACAACCAACAATTCCGTGTATTTGCACTGGGACCATCTAACTTGCTAGTGTCTGGACTAACGTATTAGTGTCGACTGACAACTATCATGTTAGTGTATTGATGTGCAGTAAGGTACAAGTGTCATCTGAGAAGTAACATAACTAAACTAAACTAAATCAAAATTTCATGATAAGAGTCAGTATAATTAACATGCCAATACTTTTCCACTAGACGCCATAATTTATTATATTAATATCCAGCAAAGCCCCGTCTCTGAGTTTTATTCACAAGCAGAAATATTTCTCCCGTCCCAGCAACCTCAATGGCGTCCGATTTCATCCCCGTGGTTACCTTAGAACCTCTGGCAACCGGAGCATCCCTAATGCTGCTTGCCTCACCTTTGATGGACCACCCCTGCCATCCCAAAATCGAAAATATCTCCATTTATTCACCACTGATAACACGCAGGGTTTCTTATCTGTGACAAGGAACGGCATCGGGAAAAAGAAACAAAAA
This sequence comes from Araneus ventricosus, assembly GCA_013235015.1. Lineage (NCBI taxonomy): Eukaryota > Metazoa > Arthropoda > Arachnida > Araneae > Araneidae > Araneus > Araneus ventricosus. Next base: position 206,429 of record BGPR01000536.1, read on the forward strand.
CCGGGCCCATTTTTTTTGCATCCAACTGTATCTTATCAATAGCCAATTAACTGATTTCTTTGGACTGACTTCTTTTGGCAAGAGAGAGAATCGAAGGTATCGATCAAAACCTGGTCCATTAGTGAAAGAGGTAGGGTTTCTTGGCCATCGGGGGATGGGGGAGAGCCTAATGCTGGTATAATTAGGTACAGCCATTAGGCACGCTAGTTTTTCTTAATTTCATCAATTGGCGGATGGGTAAATTAGCGATTGAAAGGCGGCGGTTGTTTTATAGGTTTTTCATTAGTTTATGATTGGTAAGGATTGTGGTAAAAAATTGTCTAAAAGACATCGGTTTGCAATGAATTATGTGTGGGTATTTATGTGATTTATTGTATGAAGATGATTTATTTAGGGATTAATGTTTCACTAATAACTACAATGCTCGTTTTGGAGTACAAGTAATACTAACCTTCAGATTACGAGCTAGCTGGTACCTCAAGCGTCCTACTGAAACAAGGATTTTGACGATGGAATAAGAAAGTGCTGTAAGTAGTTGGAAGATAAAATATGTGTGCCCCTTCGACGGCCAGTGGGATTGCTACTCTGGCCTTTCCTCATTTAACAGGTAAACTTTTTTTTTCAGTTGAGACAAAAACCGTATTAGTAAATTTTTAAGACTTTGTTTGCCTTCTGGTACACATGCTGTACCAGTAAGCCTTCAGAAATTTCCCTCCCCTCTACGCGCTCATCTGTTATATCTGTAATCAACTTGCAGATAACATTGTTCTCTTGTCCGGTTATATTATGTCATGCATGGGATTGGTTGTTTGCTAATCAGAGATGACAAGAGCTGGTGAACTGTAGAGTGTTTAGAGCTTTTACCTTTTAATGTCTTTGAAAAGGGGAAAAATACTTTACTGTTTCTCCGTTGGAACCTCAGTCTTCAAGATTTTCAGTATGGTTGTTACAAATGATGTGTCAGCAGAATTTTTAACTTTGTTTACTGGTTGGTAGAATGCTATGCCAATAAACAATGACAATTTCTGTTATTTTATCGAACTAATCTGTTTTGTTTTAATCGCCTGACTCATTATTCCTCTATCCTATTTAGACCCGGTGTACACCCGAGATTTGTGTCGGATAAATTATTACCGACACAAAATGTCGGAAAAGCCGTGAAGTACATTGACATCAGTTGTATAATGCGCATATACCTCCGGTTCTGTTCCTATTTCCCTTCCGATTGCTCGGGAAAATGCTGAACAAAAGGGCCTCTAATTACATTTCCGACTCCCCTGCTCGGTGAGAGGTAGTGCCAACTGATACTAATGTACTTCACGCCGATAATCATTCTTCAGGTATTTTGCCGTTACTGACTTATCCGGCATAAATCTGATTATTAGGCATCGGGCTTTAATTACACCATTTTTGATTGGTTGATTAAGAGGGAAAACAAGAAGCATTTTTTGACTAAGGCTGTCAAAGAGTAGGCTGTCTGTCCTATATGCAAACTGTACAAACTACGAGGATGAATTTAATAAAAAAGGTTACAAGGGTAATAAAAAATTAGTTAGTAACAATAGACAGAAAAACAAAAGAGAATTAAGAGGCATTCTTGCCGATCACTTTCCAACATCATCACTAAATCTATTTAGGCATTTATCTGAACGCAGGACCAACTTGTTTAAACCGTCTTGGTAGAAATCACGTCTCCGTCCATTGAGACAGTTATCGGCAGCTGTTTTCGCATCACTGTCTGAAGAGAATCTTGTTTCAGATAATCCTTCAATTTCGGAATAAGGAAATATTCACTGGTGCCAAATTTGGGCTGTGTGGGGGTGGCTCCAGACATCCCATTTAAACTTTTCAAGCGATTGTAAACATCAGCTTGTATGTCTGACTCCACTAAATTATTAGACGTTTGATGTATAACAAATAATCTTTCATAACATTCAACAGTGTAAAATAACTTAATAAGAAATTAGATGCTCAGAGCTAGATGACACAATTCGATGCGATGTTTTTCCTGGATCATTCTACAAACTTCAGAGAATCTAAGTAATATAAGATTAGGAGCATTCTCGCTGGCTTTGGTTGGAACTGAAGGATAACTTTTGTAGCAGCAGGAAAAATGGAACTGCATGGCGAATTACTTCAGCAGCCGCAGGAAGCCAAGTCATCGAACGGGAAACATTAATAGCATCTGAGACTGGCGCTGCCAGTTGAAAAACTGAAACTCGAAATGAACTAGTCGTTGTCTAGTCTCGTCTCTCATAGTGGACGGGTTCGATGGAGTTTAAATACTCGATTTCAAGGCATCACTTCACTTTGATTCTTGTAGAAGTAGACGCCCTCTCACGGCCTGCACGCGATTATTGAGTTTTGTGAGAGTGGCGCCTGATATTGTCATGCAGGGCGTTTGCGTCGGATGACTTCAAGTAACCTTGTCAAAGTGACACAAGAGAGACCATTTTTCTAAACGTCTTTCCATTTCAATCGCTCTAACGCGTATGCAAACTTACACTACCTACTCGCACAATCGCTGTAAGACAACCATCACCATCTGTCTCCACTCTGGGGAAAAAGATTCTCTCCAAAATAATTACTTTTCAAATGCTACTGCTCGTAAACGTTTTTTTTGGATCCATCCTCGTATCACGAAACTACAGACAACATGCGAACTTGATAACTCTAGAAACTAACACACTAGATAAATGAAATTTGTCATGTGATCTTGACACCCAAACTCTAGATTTATATAAGATTTTCGATCCATTTGCTCATTGGGAAGAGGTCATAATGCATACCCGATTCTCTTCACTATAATACGATTCTAAATAAATTTTGGGCGAAGGTAGAGGGGAGAAAACTCTCGCTGGTTTAAATTGGAGTGACCATTCACAACTACCTTTGAAGCATTTTAATATATAGAGAAAAGAAAATTAAATTTACAGGTTATCTTCAGAAAACTAGCAATTTTTTTGTTTCATTTATTTCACAAGGCATCCCTTTTCTGCATATCAAAGAAATGTTAGATGGGACTTGGAGATTGTATCAAGATTTTTAATATTTTTTTTCTAATAGATTACTTCTTTTTTTCACAACTAAAGTAAAAACGATTACCGATGCTATGAAAAAAATTACAAAATTCAATGTATTTTGTCAAAAAGACTGACGTTTCCTTGTCCCTTTTTATGAACACATACAATTTTCTCAGATAAAATGAGATTTTAATATTATTTATCCATCGCAGGCGACTTGAAAATGAAGTTTCAAACTTCGAGACAATACAAAGTTTATTTTCTGTATAGTATAAAGAACAACAGAAAGACTTCAATTTTCGTTTCGATCCTAAGCTAAGCAACCAAATTGTGTTTTATCCCTTAGGATAAAACACAATTTGATTTTCTTTACAACCGAAACCAATATCACTTTTGACAATTTTTGCGCTCTAATGCATTTTCAATCACTGTTTTCCCTTTATTATCGCGTTAAGGTGTAGAAAATTATTATAAAATTTCTTGTTACGGTTTTGCAAGGAGAAATGTTTAAGGTGTTTGCAAAATAACCATTCAGTTTTCTTATGTAAAAAAAGCATTCACAGTTTTAAGATATTTCATTTAGATCTAACCTGTTTTTCTGAATGTCACAAACTTTTAGATGTCATCCGTATTAAACTATGTTTATTTTTGATTATATTTAATGATTAACTAAGTCCTTGTGATATTTAATTTGTAGAAAACACCACATATCGTTCTTATCATACAGGGTGTCCACACTTATCGTGATCAATAGCTAATTTCTAAACCGTTAGGGATAGACATATAGTTCCAATTGAAAAAATGCTTTAAATGAAGGGAAGAATTATAATATATGTGTTTTGAGTGAATAAATATATTCATGAAAAAGTTACGAATTCTAACTTTTTATACGGTCCCCCGGTCCTAGCAGTCATATTTAGTAAAATTTTTTTTGACACTCTAATATTTTAAACAAAAAAAGTCCCACTCTTCTGCGATTAAAACTGACCGAGTTATGGAGCTTTGAATATCGCTGACTTAGACCACTTTACAGCATTTCAATAGCCATCTCGAAGACGATCCACCAATCAGTGCACAGCACTTGCTCGACGAGGCCGCTGATTGGTTTAAAATCATGAAATTCGAAGCTCGATAACTCGCTCAGTTTTAGGCGCAGAAGAGTGGGACTTTTTTTGTTTAAAATAGTAGAATGTCAAGAATATTTTACTAAATATGACTGATAGGACCGGGGGACGGTATAAAAAAGTTAGAATTCGTATTTAATTCAGAAATATATTTAGTGACTCAAAAAACATGTATTATAATTTCCCCCTTCATTTAAAGCATTTTTCCAATTGGAGCTATATGTCTATCTCTAACGGTTTAGAAATTAGCTATTGATCACGATAAGTGTGGACACCCTGTATATTAGATAATTATATTCAATTTATATTTTATTTTATAATATATATTTATCCGCATGGCCATCCGGTATAACTTTACGTACACTGGTGTCCAAAAATAAGCGCAATTGGTAAGATGCGAAATATTTGGAGGATACGATGGTTTGCAATCAGTTGTGGAGAATCGTGAGACATACATTCGTTCGAACTCACATTTCGCAGTGAAGATTCAGTCTCCAGGGCACTTAGGGGACCGCCAGAAAGTAATAAAGAAAATGATTTGGTCTCAGTTCGTTTCACAGAAATCTTATAGAGATTTGCAATTTTCATCAATGGTAGTGCTTGCTGTGCAAAATACTTACATGCATTTTCGTAAAAATGCCAGGTATTTTCGGGGAGATATAAAGGGTTTCTTGAAAAATGCCAAATTTTTCCTTGGTGTTTTTTTGCTTATAACATGCAAAGTTTTCAATCAAGGTATATGAAACTTATAGAATGCGTTACAATATGCTGATGAAGAATTGTATTAAAATTTGAAGTAAATATTTTAAATATTAGAGGAAATATGAGTATTTGAAGTAAATAATTTTTTACTGCGCATGTGCGAAACGTAGCGCAATTTTTTTTTCTTAACTTAAAAGCCAGATATATAGGGCAAGTAATATAAATATTGCAATTCAATACCGTTAATATTGAGAAAGATAGCAGCATTGCATCGAGGAGAATTTCCGTTGCACTCTAAAAAAAACTAAATGATGAGGGTTTTATACTAATGAAGTTACACTATGTTTCGCTCATGCGCAGTTAAAAATTATTCGCTACAATTTTTTTATAATTTAAATATTTTTTGCTGAGAAAATTACTTATTTTATATATAATAAGTTTTATATGAACGGAATGGGTAAAAAACGGAATGAATGAAGAAATACATACGGAAAAAGAAACAAGGCAAGTTAAATTTTTTTTATCTTGTGAAAAATCGCATTTGTATCTGAAATACAACTTATATTCAAGGAAAAAGATTCGTACCTTAAGGGCAACTTTTGTTTTTAATAGAAGATCCAATAAAAAATGATGAGTCATTGTGTATTAATTTGATGTCAAAACGATCCGACTCGTATGCTAATATTCAAAAAATGGGGGCCTATGTCAAAGGATTAAACGAAATACCCCCAACGACCCCGCCCACTGCCAGAAAACTTCTCAGTGACGCCCCTTTCCGTTCCGTGCTGTCCGGCAGCAGTTACCGGAAGGACGACTACACCCGGATAACAGGCCAAATGACACTGCTCCTCCATCAAAATGACGGCCGCTTAAGGCCCTGGCCCTATCTGGAAATCCCCCGCCCCTCTTTGATCGATCACCTGTAAGACGAGCTCTTGATTTTCCACAATTTCCCCTTGTTGTTTTCCGCCCTGTTTAAGTGATGGAATTTCGAGGGGCAGATTTTGTTTGCCTTTGGACTGATTCGAGATTCTTCTGGAGAGGAGGGTGGAAATGTGATAGATGCCCGTTCTGTTGGGGAACTACTGGAGGGTTGGTAAGAGGAGAGTGTTGAGAGATTTTGTTGGATCATGTGGCGTCACGTTGACGTGCTCCAGAAAGTAGACTAGTATTGATAGAAAAGTGCGGTAATGTTTTCGACTTTTAAGGTGGAAATGGTATTTTTGCGACGAAAGGAGGTATAATTTGTTATATCTAACCTATATATCGTAGCTTTTATATTAAAACGTCGTTATGTCAAGAGCCACGAACAACTGGAAGCACTTGCAACATTTCGACGTCGTTCAGGCAGAAGTCACTAAGTCCACATGAACATTTTGACGGACTACTGCGGTCAATTAGAACTGGCAATGAATTATTTCGTGATAGAAACCTGTTATCTAAACATCAGTAAACCAATCGTAGGAGCTAGAAATCTGTAAAATTATTTTTTTACTATTTATCATACCAACTCAAAATTCATTAAGATTTAACTGACCATATCTCGAAACTATAGTTTTGGACTTTTGCCTGAATGACGACGATATTGTTACAAAAATCGTCAAGTGTGTTGTATGATGAAAACAGTTCAACAAGCAGGTTAACGGTGAACGACGCTTCAATCTCGAGTATTCCGGAAAACAAGAAGCACAGGTAACAGGAATAACAGCACTTGCACTAATCAGCAAATAAACAGACAGCAAATCACTAATAATAATAGTAACAGCACTCTCAATACCGTTCGCACTGCGGACAAAACTCCAAGGAGATTCAAAGACGTTCAAACACACTCCAAAGACATTCGCCCGTCTCAGCACCTCCGGGTATATATGCGTCTTCCGACAGGATGTGAAGTCGCATAGAATCATCTGGAGAAATCCGGATATCGGCTCCTAATAGAGATATCGAGAAAATTCTAGTATTTTTGAGATCCTACATTTCGCCGCCAAAATCGCCAAATTTGTCGCCAAGATCAGAGTTCGATGGCTCCATTCCCTCGGCGTTCCCATACACACCCCTGTAGGACTAACTTCCTGACCATAAGATTAACATTGCCGGGAAGCGACATTCCATGTTCGTAACAATATGGTTTTTCGGGGCAACTTTTTTACAATCACATATCTTATACAAATATTTGAGAGCAGATGCAGCTAATCTATACAGATATTTTGCGCCAATAAAATGTTTTGACAAATTTGACACACGATATTTTGATATAACAGTGACGATATTTAAAATAAGAGATAAAAAAGCTCCCTGTATTTTAAGTTTTCAGTAATTCTTTGGTTTAGAAGTATTTTTGTAGAATTTTATCGCTCAAAATATAATGCAAAATTATAAATTCTCTGCAGAAATTCCTTTCTTGCTTCTGTAAGTTAAAAGAAAAAGAAAGAATTAACGCAGTATATAGCTTGACGCTTAAAATTTGTTTCATAAAAAAAACTTATTCGGATTTCATAACAAATTTTTCAACAAAATCCATTAAAAAAACTCGGTATGAATGGATTAGAAATAAAAAGCAGCAAAATTGTATTCAAACCAGAAAAGAATAATTTATTTTCAAGTAAAAGGTTTTTGAATTTCGCCTTTTTCTTCGAAGATTTCTTTCTTAACTCACTAATGTCATACCCTGTGCTGCATTAGTGAGTTAATGTCTGTGATTTGCATTATAATGCACATAGATACCATCCGTAAGCTAGGAACAAAAGTAAAGTGTCTTTACGTAGAAGTATTCATTACCGTGTTTTGAGACCATAATGAATTAAATTTTAGAAAATCACATTAATTTCACTGGTATCATTTAATTTGAATAATGCAGTCGTAAATTGAAAATGGAAACCTAATAAACATATATAAATTTCAGCTTCGCAATTTACTTCGTATTTTTCTTTGAAAACAGCATTCTTTATTAAGTTAAAAAAAATTCGCTAGGAGAATAAAAATAATTCTCTAAGAATCATTGCTTACCTTTTTGGGACTAGAATCTCTTGCAGAATTTTATTTTTCAAATCTTATTTCACATGCCAAATAAACTGCTGCATTAACGCCAATACAAATTTTTGCACAAATTATTTACTAAGTTATTTACATTAAATTCACCATTTTTCATTTGGATCCATCGATTGATTAAAGGGATTTATGTTATTTTCAGCTTCAAAGGCTATCATCCCTTATTCACTCCAAAATTCTTTTCAATCCGCTTCAAAAAACAAAGGAAAATTGCCATCAAAATACGGACTAAACTATTGCCAATATGATTCAGTTAAGACAAAAAAATGGCACCCTACTAGAGTAAAGGCCTCTATCTTCTTTTTCCAAGAACCATTTGGATCCATTATAAGCATTGTTTCGTTTCGTTCTTACATTTCCGTCTTTCGTCAAAACCTGCTTTTACCAATTATGCTCTTTAAATACATTTAAAGTTTTATTCTAAAGGGTTTTGATTATGAACCAAATTACGGGATAATTTTCAGTTTAAACCTACAACAAATATACATTAAAAACAGTATTGTAGAGCTCGGAGCATGGTAAAGTTTCTTCGTACCTCTCGTCACAGTTAGCCTTGAAAAGTAAGAAATGCGCGATAATATATTGTCTTCTTATCCCCCCCCCCATGCCAGGCGTACGTGGCATCTATACACTCTTTAGCTCTCGTTACTGCCACTGATTAAAAAAGATATGAGTTTTATAAAAATCGCTTTAATAACAAGATATCTTGGGTAATTTACGTTCTATAGAAATTTAGCATCTACACACTCTTTAGCTCTCGTTACTGCCACTGATTAAAAAAGATATTAGTTTTATAAAAATCGATCTAATAACAAGATATTTTGGGTAATCTACGACCTATAGAAACTTGCTCTTTAAAAAGTAACGAATGCGCGATAATATTTTGCCTTCTTAGTCTCCCCTCCCCCGAAGACAGGAGTCATTGGCATCTATACACACTTTAATTCTCTTTACTACGCCACTCATTAAAAAAGAGATTAGTTTCAGTAAATGTGGAGTTTTAATAATATGGTATCTTGGGTAATCTATGTCCTATAGAAAACTACAAATCACTTCTGGTAGGTCCAATAACCCAAAAGTCCTTTCCACTGACTGAAAAAGACACCATCCACCAATGGTATAGTCCTAAATTAAGAGCAGTCGGAACTCTCTGATCTCGTTCATAATGTTGTTGTTGTTGGTGGTGGTGGAGATAGAATGGAGCAGGTAATAAGAAGGGAAAAACAGGGATCACTTCTCAATAAAATATCTTTACCTTTGAAATGTATAATTATTTTATCTAGCTATCGAAATCGTGAAATAATAAAATGACAACAATGAAACAATGTATATTTTGAGATTATCACTACATTTTTTGGTCAAACATTAACATAATGCGTACTGAAGTTCAAAACATGAATATAATGAAAATATCGAAGAATAAATTTTTGAAACGTATGTTTATTTCAAATTAAATTAAAATTAAGAAATTTCAACGTAAAATTACCACATAGGTAAATAATATAGAAAAAAATCATGGTTTTTTTAGAATCAAAACACAAAATGCAATTAAATATTAGTAACTTTAATGTTATTTTAATCCCTTCCCGACACCGCTTGGTAGTGGCTTATTGCTTTATTAATTGAAATACCAATCATATTTTCGAAGGTGGGATAAGATAAAGATCGCCATGTTTTAAGAAAGTATCTTACAATTGTTTAAATTTATTTCTCGTAACAAAACGGCTATCTGGGTCCACTACACTCCTGCCACCCACGAATAAACTTCTCAAGAAGATTAACCCTCCTCCCATCCGTGCTGTCCGGCAGTAGTTACCGGACGGAAGTCTACACCAGGATAACAGGCCAAATGACACGGCTCCTCCATCAAAATGACGGCCGCTTACAGCCTGAGTCCTATCTCGCGAAGTCCTCCCTCCCCAAGTTGATCGATCACATGTAAGACGAGATCTTAATTTTTCACACTTCCCCCTTGTTTTCCACCCTGTTTTAGCGATGGATTTTCGTGGGGGCCGATTTTGTTGGCATTCTGACTGACAGGAGATTCCGTAGGAGGATAGAATTGTGATAGAAATCTCACAGTTGGCGGGAAGTAAGAGTTGAGAGATTTCAATGGCTCATGTGGCGTCCGATTGATATGCTACTGTGAGTAGACCAGTATTGAAAGAAGAGTGTTGGTCATGTGTTAGATATTTTAGTCCTCTCAGCGGCGTAACAGACTTTTTTCGTTTTTCATGTTTAGTTCAAAAGCAGATAATTCGTATATATATATATATATATAT
>BGPR01000536.1:216617-227732 GCA_013235015.1 Araneus ventricosus
AAATAATATAAAACACAAACGCAACGAATACGCAATAATGCTGCAATTCGAAGATTTGTGGAAAATATCAATGTCTTGAAAATCATCAATATATATATATATATGGAAAATATCAATGTCATGAATATATATATATATATATATAAAATCTTAAACATCCATGGATAAATTATACTTAAGATTTCTAAGATATTGTAACGTCCACCCCGCTAAGCTACCCACTAGAGCCGAGACGGTTTACCTTACGGAAACGAAACTCCTCCATTCGAGTCTGTTCCTTCCTCCCCAGGGGAGAAAAGAAGTGAAGAAAAAACTTTGGCGCCAACCGGCGAGTGAGTGACTGAGAGTGGGTGTTCTGACCGGAGGCCGCTGGGATGACACCGAGAGATCAAAAACTGAATCGGCTGCTATATGAAATGTTTTTCCCCTTGTAAATTAATGTACATATCTGTATATAGTTATGAAGTTATTTTTAATTATTTTTTAATTAAGCAATAGACTGTCGTCGTTACAATATGATTAAATACAGAATAAGTTAATTTTTCTAGCCTGAAAGCTATAAGATCAAAATAATTGGGCGCTAGGAGAGGTAGAGTTGGGTAGGGTTACACTGAAAGTTAAGTTCGTTGCGAAAAAAATGGTAAAATTTCTTAAATTTTACCTTTATTATATATTACATAATAATTGCTAGAATCTTCGAATTTCGCATTTACAGTCGAATGCCTTTTTGATGTTTGTTATTTTGGATGAATATAACACACTGTGCATTTCATTTTAAGATTAAAATATTTCCAGAGACAGCTTGCATCTTAATTTTTTTCTTACTGCCGATCAAAATGCTGTATCAGAAGATTTGCGTGTGTTTACTTGGATGGGTACATGACCTCACACTACGACCACCCCCTGACTCCAGAGATAAAAATCTCCGATTTGCAGTTTGGATGGGTGTGCGTAGCAGAATCTTTATTGATTCCAAAAAAATACATAATGTGTTGATACGAATTTTACTAGAAGCATGGATGGGTACAGAATTCCATGCCTTTTAAACCCTGTTCCCACGGTTAGTGGCTTGTGGTTAGTTGTCTGAAGTATGTCTTTTCAACCGGTCGTGGGCACGCAAAGACTCTAGGACGAGAGTTAGAATGACTCGACCGTTCCGTTGAAATGCCGGTGAATGCTCGGACATCAAAGGCCACCGAGTCGACGGACGGACAGTCCATTACAGAGCTTGTGCACCCGTTCTTACTGGCTGATGTAGATTGTGTACCAGTCGTGGGGGACCCGTCATAACAATATTGAAGTTATATTTAAATTCTGCTTCATGATAATATTATCAAGTATCTGCATTTTATATAGACAGTAGGGTACTTTGTGGAAAACAGGTTAAAGCATAGTGTCGTAAGAAACCGTCATAAAAGCCATATGCCCCTCCTCAAAGGGAAAATTCGTCATGATTATTGGTGCAAAAAAAATCCAACGGGTGTAAACAGTGGTGTAGCGAGAGTAAGCGGCCCCCGGGCTATAATGCGATTTTTTCGTCCTCGGTAGACATTGGTGTCTTATCAAAGGTAAAAAGCGCCTGGTGCATTTATACCCCCTTGCCCCCGGTCGTTACGCCACTGACTTTTAAATGAGAGAAATGCTGAAATAATAGTCACCTTCAAAACATGAAATTTTCGATAACTAAAGCTCTACTGCAATTTGAAATCAAAACCTATGTATCAAAAGCCGTTTTATTCGGGATTTCTATCACTCTAAATGAAGCAGCCTTCGCCCTTTAACAGAAAACTTTTAAAAGCTATATCCGTACTGTCCGGTAGCAGTTACCGGATGGAAGACAGTACAATGATAACAGGCCAAATGACACAGCTCCTCCATCAAATGGATGGCCGCTTATCTGGAGATGCTGCCGCCCCTCGACGCTGATCGATCACCTGTAAGATGAGCTCTTAATTTTCCACTGTTTCCCCCTTGTTGTTTTCCGCCCTGTTTTAGAGATGGATTTTCCAGGGGAGATTTTGTTTGCCTCTGGACTGACTCGAGATTCTTCTGGATAGCAGGATAGAAATGTGATAGATGCTTGTTCTTTTGGGAGATTCTGTTGGCTTATGTGGCGCCACATTGACTTCCTCCAGAAAGTAGACCAGTATAAGGCAGCTGAGAGAAGGTTATATTTTCGATTTTTTTTTGGGATGAAAATGGTTCTTTGGCGAGGAAACGAGTATAATTTGATGTGTCTGCAAAACAACAGCAGAAAGCCTATTCAATATTTGCAATTATCCGTAGTTGTTTTATTTAAGTATCTTTTGGGGGAGTTTTATAATTGTAAACATAATCCGAATGTATAAAAATATGCGGAGAAGTCATATGAGTAGGAATTCATGCCCAATCTGCACAGAAAGAATTAACGCCGTAACTTGGAGCTGAAAGCATGTCTGTTGGTATAAGCCTCCTCCCAAAGAAAAGTACGTGATGCCCATTGGTGACAGAAAAATCAAATAAGTTGAAAATTAAAGTACATTTGCAATAAAAGTCAGCTTGAAAAAATGCAATCTTAAGTTACTAAAGCCCTACTGCAATTACAAATCAAGTACTAAGTCTCAAAAGCCATTTTGTTCTGGATTTCAATCATTCTAAATGAAGCAGCCTCCGCCCTTTACCAGCAAACTTTTCAAAAGCACCTCCGCCCAATCCATGCTGTCCGGCAATAGTAACCGGATGGAAGACTACACTAGGATAACTGCCCAAGTGACACGGCTAATCCATCAAGATGACGGCCGCTTAAGATCTGGGACCTATCTGGAAATACTTTCACCCCACACCCCACTCCCATCTTTGATCGATCACCTGTAAAACGAACTCTTAATTTTCCACAATTTCCCCTTGTTGTTTTCAGCCTTGTTCTAGTGATAAATTTTCAAGGGGGCAGATCTTGTTTGCCTTCTGACTATCTCGTGATTCTTCTGGAGAGCAAGGCAGAAATGTGATAGAGCTTCCTCTCTTGGTCAACTATAAGAGAGTTGGAGCGAGGAGGATGAAAACTGATTCTGTCGAGTTAATATGGCAACAGGTCTCCACCCCCGTCATCATTAGCGGTTTAGTTTTTGTAAAAAACGCCCGGGGTATGGTATTTTTCGACTCCTTATTGTATGACTTTAAAAAGTGACGCAAACACATTAACGTTCTGTCAACATGACAATTGGGCGTAAGGAACCAGGGTAAGTGGCACCCATTACCCTGGAATATGATTTTTGACTATGATTATTTACCCAGTCGTCATTTATTTAGCAACCATAAATAGCCCCTGGGGAATGGTATTATCTTTACCCCCTCTAATCATATTTTGCTTTAAAAATGGCATAAATGCAGTTTGTTTGCAATGTTTTGACTCCATGTCGTCCTTGAAACTGGCGCCCGGGGAACCTGCACCTCCTTGTACACAGATCGCTACGCCCCTGTCGGATGGTTGACGTGAGGAGGGTGTTGAGCGATTCCGTTGGATCAGGCTTTTGTGTTGACCTGCTACAGTGAGAAGATCCACTAAGAAAGAAGAATATTGATATTTTGTTGTATTTTTCTAGGGAACTAGCTTTGACTTTGACAGAAGAGTTGGAAATGTATTTTGATTTGCTAAATTTTACTTTTAGCTAAAAAATGAATGGATGGATGGAAAAGAAAAATTGAGCATTTCAATCAGGTTCATATTTTGTACAACTTTTTTAAAGCTCTGCACATTCTGTACTAAGATATCAATTCATATGATATCACAGTCACGCAGATGGCTGACCAAGTGGTCAAGCCATCGTGCCCAGCTGAGTTAAAGCGGTGATTGCTTCGGGAGAGGATTCGGCTGGTTTTGTAAGGAAATAAAATAATTTGATGCAATATAAATTGAAAAAAAAACGTCAGATTATTTTACCAAAACTGTTATCATTGTTTATTAACCCCTTACCAGTGTAGTATTCTGTACTGTGTAGTTAGATGATCCCCTTATGTTTTGGGATTGTGTCGCCGTATTGATTCAACTAAGAGTTCATAGAACACTTGAAATGTTAATGAATTTCCAGCCATTTTTATATCGAATGATAACGCTTATGAATAGCTTAATTTTGTACTATAAATGTAAGAAGGCACTATGAATGAAATGATCTCGGGCCTCACTGTTAAGGGATTAATATAGTGGAATTTTATTATGGATAAAATGGCTGGGAAGAGTTATTTAAGAAAGTATGCCTCAATATTTAAACAAAATTAGGCTTAATGATAAAAATTTAGGGTTCGCAGGCATGTCTACATGATTAATAATAAATGATGATATAAATTATTCTCTATCTCCTGTAGTAGAAAGCTATTGAAATATTGAACATTTCTTATTTTTCATAGACTTCTCTTATATAAAAACGTACTGAAAGCATTATTTTTACTAAGAATAAAGCACTTTGTTGCGTTTCATTTCGCTGCTAGGCAAAAGGAAATGCATGAGGAAAAAATCAGCCACCACTGAAAGAAGTAGAAATACGAACCCAACAAAGTCGTAATTGCCAACCTTAATTTGTTCTCTCCTTTTTTCCCCGATCGATTATTCCCTTTCTAATAATTTCCCCACATCTTTTTCCCGCTCTTTCTCAAACAAAGAAGAACGAACTCAAACATAACCGAAAAAGGAGGGCAAAATTGCGGGTGACAAGAGTTTATAAGTCCTCTCCGACAGAAAGAAAATAGATCCGCCACCGGAAACAGTTATTGCTCGGAGAAGAACATGGAATGCTCTAAGCCCTTTCTCAGACATTTGATTTGAGGGGTAGGATTGGGTCTGAGAGGAGGTTTTTTTGTCTTCTTTTTGGTACAAGATATTGATAAAAAGTAGAAAAAAGTCGTAAAATTATCGACCAGCCAGCGACAGCGGTATTTTTTCTTAAGACTAGGTTAGTACGATTAAAAACACGGCTTGAAGTTACATTTGGGCTACTTTGCGACGCCTCTTAATTTTGAATCATGGTCGGATGACAAAGGAAACATTTTAATTTTCACTACACGCTCCAGAGTTGCAAGCCACACTAAATCGGTCTTTCTTGATCGCTCCATGCCGAGCGGTGGCACTCCACGTCATTACATTTTTTAGTCCATCCTTTCAGGTATGTCATTCACACACGCTCCACACCAAGCAAATTGGCCCACTAGCAGTCACTCCGATCCCCTGACCCTGCCTTTTCCGATTTCCTCGATGAACCATTCACACCAAGTCTCCTTCCCCCATGCACATACTTCCATCGCGTTTATCGCCCACCAGTCCAAATGGAGTGACGGATATTGGGACAGCTTGGACATCTAATCTGGGCATTCACGAGTAGTCCAATCCATTCCATTTGGACCAAAGATAGGTTTGTTTTCCACCGATTCAAGTCGATCGAGTTAGGTGCATCATTCATGGAGGCTCCAAAATACACTATCGGCCGGTTCGATCCCCTCTACTGCCCCTCCCCCACACGGGGGAATTTCGCTTTCTGGAGAGAGCACCCTCCTCTTACCGCCCTGATTTTTCTAGTCTAACCACAATTGCCACGGCATTCCCCCACACGGGTGATTTATCACCTGCCTCGAAGAATCGTATTTAATTTTTTTTGGCCAAACGGGCTGAATGGAAAACCAACCTCGTTGGAATTCCAACCTTTCGCTCTTGCGACGCCAATTTTCATCGGGTTTTCACATTGATGAAACGTTTTGGCACAATGTGTTCCAGAAAAAATGGATTGGACTACTCGTGAATGTCCCGCTTTACGTCCACACCACTCCAATTTTGACCGGTTTTTCGCATTGACGGTTAACTTTGGAGTAGAACGGTCGAAAATGATCAGCCTTAAGTGGTAATGTTTGAATTACGACGTCATATTTAAGGTGCACAATGTCTACATACCTTTAGTGGACTCGATCGCACGATCTTTGGATTCCGAGACCTATAATGGATTTTATCTAAAATTTGATGCACGTCTATGATTATGACGATAAAACCATATATCAAATATAGTTCGTTGCGTTTCAGAATATTCACATACATACAGAAGGACAGAGAGACAGACTTAGTCTGACGGATTTCGCCTAAAATTTGATAGAAAACTACAATATTGATGGAAAGACCACATACCAATTTTTACTTTCTCGTAAACGAAGTATACAAAGAGAAAGTATTGTAATCCTCAAAAAATTCTAACTCGAGATTTTGATGAATCTCCACGTTTTAGACCTCCCTGAATCCGAAAAACACAATTTTGGAATTTTGTCTGTCTGTGTGTCTGTTAATGGTATGTGATCTTTACACATAATTTGTAGTTATCTATGAAATTTTGGACAAAATTCATCCACAAGAAGTCAGTCTGTCCACGTTAATGTGAACACGATAACTCAGAAAGTTAAACACCTAGATGGATAAAATTTGGTACACAGTTTAATCATCAAAAATGTAGGTCCGAATCAAAATTTGGACCAAATCCATCGAGGGGTTGACTGTCTGTATAATCGCATACTTCTGTGCATGATAACTCATTAACACAAAGACGTAGATAAATGAAATTTGGTGTGTGGTTTTCTAACCTTAATTGTAAACCCTTGTCCAATTTTGGTTTCAATCAGTTGAAAAAAAGGCGTTGAAATTGCATATTCTGTTTTCTTTATTTTACTATTGCACAAATATGCGCGCCATATCGTGTATCGGCGCTTGACTTTAGTAAACTTGGCGCTATTTTATTGACTTGGCGAATTTTAATCTCGCTTGCATTGTGCTTGCCTGCGCTTTTATCTCGCTTGCGTTGTGCGAAGACAATATCAATAACACTCGTGGACACCGCAATTTTTAGGTGGGGTCGGGTAGGACACCTTTGTTAGAAAGTATACGAGAAAGTTTATGGGAGGCCACTCCCGCTGCTTTTTCTAACTCGTTGCTCTTTTCAGATATCTTGTACACATGCCAATATAGTTCTAAAGTGGTTTTATTCAGGAAGATGCGAAACATGGAAATTAATCAAAATCTCAAGGTACAATTTTTTTGCCAATTACAATATTTCCTTTATCTAACTTCGTACACGACTATGTAAATATTTACTCAACAGGTCAACTTATAATATATGTTGACTTGAAGTATATTGTTACGAACAGTGAATGTCGCTTCCCGGCAATGTTAGTCTTGTTGTTGGGAAGAGAGTTTTACAGGAGTAAGTATGGAATGACCGACAGTGGCCAGGAGTGGACCCTTGACCTTAGCGACAAACTTGGCAACCATTTTGGTGACAAATCGAAACTTCCCGAAAATGCGATAATTTTCTCGACATCTCCATTTGGAGAGGAGATATGCAGAATGCACTAGATAATTCCATGTGACGTCATGACCAGTCGAGCAAGAGTATATAAACGAGGCAACCGAAAGGTAAGAACGTCTTTCGGAGTGCGGACGCCTTTGAAGGAGAAATTTGGAGTTTCGTCTGCAGTGCGAGCTGGAAAGCAGGTGAGCTGAGCGCTATTGAAGGTGCTCTTACTGTCATTATTAGAGAATAGCTATATGTTTGTGTTGCTAGATCCGGATGTGCAGTTACTGCTATTGATAGTGATTTGTGCCTGTTCGTATTGCTAATCTGTATACGTGCTATTGTTCCTGTTACCCGTGCTTCGTGTTTCCGGAATATTTGTGATTAAACCGTCATTCACCATTATCCTGTTTGTTGGACTGTTTTCACCGTACACACACAGAGCGATTTTTTTAACAATATTATACACTTAATTGATCTTAAAAACAATTATTTTATTCTGAGTGTAGGATTATTATTCATCTTGGAACAGTAGTTGCTTGTTTAACCTATGACACAAAGCTTATTTAAATAATAAGCTATGCACCCATATATCTTTCATGCAAGAATTTGATATACTGTTTTTTGTTTTTCTATACAAAATAGATCTTTTTTAAAAATCAAAATTAAAGTATTTCACTCCGTTTCAGAAAGGCAAATAGTTGTTTATGAAATAAATTCCTAAAATGGTGCATTTTAGTAGAGTCAATATTTATATTATTATTAACACAAACTTTACACTGGCGGAGAAGTTAGTGATATTGCACAAATAATTTATTTGATCAGTATAAACGCATTTTTTAAACTTATATAAGATTTTAGGCGCTCTAAAATATTTTCTTAATAAGTTAAATATTATTATATCTAAAATCCATATTGTAAACCATTTGGCGATGGATTTTTAAAGAGATAGAAGATTCATTTCCTTTAGAGAAAATAACAACTTTTCAGTTTATTCTAAAAAGATAAGGAAAACGACAAAATTATTTTCATACTTTTAAACCAATCAGCGGTGCACGTTGACTGGGAGATCTTCCTGGAGGCGGCCATTGAAATGGTCTAAAATCATCTAAAACAGTGATATTCAAAGCTTCACAACTCGGTCAGTTTTAGTCGCAGAAGAGTGGAACTTTTTTTCGTTTAAAATATTAATGTGTCGAGAACGTTTTACTAAATATGATTAATAGGAGCGGAAAATTGTTTAAAGATTTAGACATCTTTTACATCAGTAACTTTTTCAGCAGTTCCATCATGTACTCAAAGGGCATTAAATATAATTCTTTACGCCATTTAAAGTATTTTTCCATTTGGAAGTACATGCCTATCTCTTAACGGTTTAGAAATTAGCTATTGGGCCACGATTGGAGTGGACACCTGATATAGAATGTCTGCTGTTTTGGGACAAAGTGTGAATTATCCAATGGCGGCTCGTCCTTAAGAGCTGCAGTCCCCCTGATATTATTTTAAAAAATGTATTTTCGTTTTTAATCTAATTAGTTTACTTTTACACTTTGAGAATTCAGTGATAAACGAAAATGGCAAAAAAGTAATAAAAAATGTAAAAAGAAGACGGAAAATCAATCAAGAATTAAGAGAGAGACAGATCAGAGCTGTATGAAGCTGTGCCCCTCTTACGGATCTGATATTATCGCAAAGAACATCGCGAAGCGGGAGAAAAGCAACCCTTTCTCCGCTTGAAATTGCATTCATTTGAGCTGCATTTTTTCAGCTCTCATTTCGCGCGTTTTCCTTATTTGGCTCTTTTCCGTTTTTTCTCAGTAGTTCAGTCGTTAAGTTCGTTTATTTTTTTAAAAATCCAACTCTTAGGAGTTGTAATTTTTTGCTTCTTTATGTTTTTTCGGGTGCTGATTACAAATCTCAGGTTTACCAACAATAATTTTTGTTGGAATTTTAGTTATTGCCAAAAAACACACAAAAAATTTGTCTCCAGTTTTTTGCTTGTAACTCAAAAACTATCAATTTTTAGTATATCATCATTATATACCAAAATAATCAGGACTAAATTTCCTACAACTTAGGTCTATAAAACTTTTGCAGCACTGCTTGTTTCTGAGCTCACGATCCGCCACTGGAATTATCTTAATATTATGTATACTTTTCTTATACACTGTATGCCGTACCTAGGCATTAAAATATATATTGGGAAATCCCATTCACGTAAAGTATTAAAAGAGATTCATAAAAAGTCTTTTATTGAAAAAACGTGTATTCCATCGAAATTCAAAGTAGCGTATAAACACCGAACGCAGAATAATGGGAATTCTCTGTCCGAGACGAGCATATAAAGTCACGTGTTTTGGCACGTAGCATCAGAAACAACATAAACGGAACAATTTTATACTTTGTAGGTCTTCTTCTATTTTTATAGCCATTGCATAAAATACCCAGGACATATGGGAAATATTAATCGTTTCATACTTTGGCTAAAAATGTTAGGCATTTCATATATTATCCAAGCATTCTATACAACGTCTGCTTTTCATACAATGCCCGTAACATACATATAGATGCCATAAAATTAGAAAGAACAAAAATTGTTGCGTGGCAAATATGCTATTACCTAAAAACGTAGGTTTTAAAACGAATCCCAAAATAAGAAAAATCGTTATTTTGATATTAATAGATAATTCGAAACATATTCGTAACTTTAATGTTTAGATTACGTCGTAGGAAATTCCAAAATCTTCTCTTAAGTCGAAGATTTTAGTAGAGAAACAGTAAAAGTGCCTCTCCTTCTCAAATCATTGGCATAAAAGGTCTGTTTTTCCCTTTAGATCCTGTTGGGTTACTTATTCCTGATATCTCTCCTTAGTAACAAGCCTATCTGTTCATACCGCACGCTATGATACAATAACAAAATGTTGTAAGTATCTAAGGTGACAACCCGTCAGTTTAGCTCTCCAAGGAAATTGAAATCCTAATAAATGATAATATAACTTAAGCACCCCTTCCTCATCAATTCCTACAGGTTACTTCACTGCGCCGAGGAGCTATCCTTAGGCCGAAGTAGGTCCGGCGAGTATTCTTCTGTTAAGGTCAGCTATGGCTAGTCATTCTTAATCACTGGTGGCAGTCCACGCCATTCCATTTTTTAGGCCATCCATTTTGGCCGGTCATTCACGAACACTACACGCCACACAAATTCGTCCACTTCCATCCCCTACTCCTGCCCCCTCCTTCTCTCATTTCATCGGTGAACCTCTCGCTAGAGTACTGTGTACAGTTTCCTTCATTTTGCATTCCCAAGGGAGCCACGCACCCAAAGTCTCCTCCCCCTACTAAATATTCCCGCCTCGAATTTCCTTACTCATTTCCAAAATGGACCGGCAGCGCTCATTCCAAATGGTTTGAGTGGTGGAAATTCTGTTTGTTTGTAAACTTCCGCTAAACGCGAAATGGCATAACGAAGGAAAGTTGAGCCCGGTCATGGTATTTTTTCTCCCTCTCATTGCATTTGGCTTTAAAAACTGCCATAAACGGACTAGTGTCTTGTCTCCATGGCATCCCCATGGCGCCTGGGGCAAGTATACCTCTCTTGCCCCTGGTTGCTACACCACTGTAAACAAAACACCAATTCTGACCGGTTTCCACATTGACGGGCTGTTTTGGCGTAGAGTGTTCGTGAATGACCGGCTTAACCCTTTGTGAACGACTGTCACACGGGTGTGCCAGCTGCTACGTAGCGTCGAGCGTGCGGCTGTCCTCAAAGGGTAAAAGACCATTCCATTTCGCCCAGTTGAGGTCTGCAGGCGAACGTTGG
>BGPR01000536.1:228733-254747 GCA_013235015.1 Araneus ventricosus
CTATGGACCAAAGTTGTAGCTTTCTATCAAATTTAAGACAAAAACAGTTCACGGGAAGTTTGTTTGTCCGTCCGAGTGTATATGAACAATATCTCAGGCTTTCCCAACCTTTTTTGTGCCATGTCCCCGCCTAAGCCTTTCTAAAATTCTTATTCCCCCTAAGTAACATATACATAATTTTCAATATTCAAAAATTGAATTATTCACTGAAGAAACTTAAATGATAAGTCTTAAGAAGAAACCACTAGGAAATTGTTGAGAAACACAGTAAGTAAATTTCCAAAACATATGATGTAGAACTGAAATTCAAGTACGAAATAATTTTAATGAATGACTTTTTGCAGTGGAACCTTGGAAAAATCCGAACTAATTGAGGCTGATATCTGAACTAATACAGGAAAGTGTGTTGGATTATTCGGGAAATTCGGAAACACTCTTGATACACCAAATGCAGTAGTAACTAATTAAACAGCAGTAGACGGTTGCTTTTAAACTCCGGACGAGTCCATTTTCGAATGCCCCCCCTTAACAATCAAATTTCCTCCCTGTGGGGCAGTGGTCCCCACGTTTCGAAACATTGCAATAAATGAAAATCTCAACTAGCGAGATAATTAAAAATTTACAAAGATTTTATTACTAGAATTAGGGATTTGTATGAAGTTTTGGATTAAATCCGTCAACTGGTTGACAGTCTGCCGGTATGTCAGTTCCTGTGCGTGTGAACGCAATAACTCAAAAAACGTAAAGAGCTAATTCATGAATTTTAATGAGCAATCTTTAAGCCAAAATTGTATATTAGAGCCAAATTTTGGACACAGTCGTCAGTGGTGAGAGGTATAGTTCCAAAATGAATACTCGTTTCTCTTAGCTATACAACGAATAAAAAAAATGCACTTTATTGTGTAACTATATGAGAAAGTCGACCGTAGAAGAATTTCGGTGGTTTTCTTGCAATCCTTGATGGCTCATACGATCAGAAAAGTTGGCATCCAGAACGGAAACTTCCCACCATATTACAAAAAATAACTTTAGAGCCGTAAGCAATAGACAATCAAATAAAAACTTAACCCTTAGCCTTTGGAAAAGAAAATATGTATACAGAGTGTCCACACTTATCGTGGTCCAAAAGCTCATTTCTAAACAGTTAGAGATAGGCATATTGTTTCAATTGGAAAAATGCTTTAAATGAAGGGGAGAATTATAATATATGTTTTGTGAGTAAAAAAATATATTCTTGAAAAAGTTACGAATTCTAACTTTTTATACGGTCCCCCAGTGCTATCGGTCATATTTAGTAAAACATTTTTGACACTAATAATTTAAACAAAAAAAGTTCCACTCTTCTGCGACTAAAACTGACCGAGTTATGGAAGCTTTGAATAGCGCTGACTTTCACCACTTTACACCATCTCAATAGTCGTCTTGAAGACGATCCACCAATCAATGCACAGCACTTGCTCGACGAGGCCGCTTATTGGTTAAAAATCATGAAATTCGGAGCTCCAGAAGTCGCTCAGTTTTAGTCGCAGAAGAGTGGGTCTTTTTTTGTTTAAAATGTTAGAATGTCAAGAATATTTTACTAAATATGACTGTTAGGACCGGGGGCCGTATAAAAAGTTAGAATTCGTATTTTTTTTAGAAATATATTCAGTGATTCAAAAAACATATATTATAATTCTTCCCTTCATCTAAAGCATTTTTCCAATTGGAACTATATGTCTATCTCTTACGGTTTAGAAATTAGCTATTGGACCACGATAAGTGTGGACACCTGTATAATTATTCACTTAATACGACGAAGGCTCATTTTATTGGATCTGGGGGTAAAAAATAAAATTTTATAAGTTGATTTTTTCCGAAAAGCTAAGCTGCGACTTTTTACGACTCTGGTATTTTTTTGCAAGTATCGAAACTAAGATACTTCAAACTGATGCACGATGCCCTGAAGGAGACATCAGAGTGTCAAGAGTTAATAATTTAAAACCTAAGCATTATTTAGAAATGAAATACCTTAGATATTCGGAAAATTCTGCACATGCACATTTCTTCTCCATTTTCAAAAATCAACGATTCGTGAACATTTTTCCTTATTCAACAAACCAAAATCTTACTAAACCCAATTGCGAACTTGAATATGGAAATATCCATCTTTTATTTCTCCCTTATCAATAACACACCTCCTATACGAATCTAAACCGTCCCATATTCCCCCTAAAAGTTAATTT
This sequence comes from Araneus ventricosus, assembly GCA_013235015.1. Taxonomy (NCBI): domain Eukaryota; kingdom Metazoa; phylum Arthropoda; class Arachnida; order Araneae; family Araneidae; genus Araneus; species Araneus ventricosus. Next base: position 230,959 of record BGPR01000536.1, read on the forward strand.
AGAGCCAATTAAGTGCTAGTTAAGATAAGCCTTAACGTCATACATCTCACCGAACACAAGGAACCCTTTCACAGTGCCTTAAGAACCGTTGATTTAGGGCAACCATTAAGTTTCCGTTATGTATCGCGTTTTCCATTATGGATACCCTGTATTCCGCCACAACTATATTAATACCCACCACAGCTGCGGGTCTCACCGAAGTCCATTTATTGAAGCTTGTCAGTGGAGAAGATATATTGCCTAATGCGATAACCACTCCAACAATCAACATGCGGATGAATCGATACCTCATATCTTAGCCCCATGATATGGAGAGGGTTTGGGTGATTATAAGTACTAAGGCATTTGTGGTGAACAGCAGATATGTCATTTACTTTGGATTGATGGAGCTGGCGAATGTAAAAATTGTAATTAATGATGAGGGATACAAGGTAAGGCGGGTTATGTATTTTATATGGAATTCTTTTTTGCTTTCTTGTATACTAAGTATACATAGAGTAAGTACAGTAAAACCTCGATATCAGCCCGGACTCAGCTCGAGATTCGAGTTGATTGGGGCCGTAATGATTTCGGGTAATCAAAAACTCTATTAATAGAGACTAAATTTTAAGTCAGGGGTTTTAAATCATGGCCTCTTTAGTGGCGTCGCGAGGGAAAGTGGCGCCTGGGGCATGTCGGACTTTTTCGCCCCCAATCGTAATCAGGATAAATGGCGTACGAAGCATGGTATTAATTTTTCGTCCATTCACCATATTTAGCTCAAAATGTGACAAAAGCGAGCTGAAGTTTTGTCTACATGGCGCCTCCTGAGACTACCGCCCGGGTCATCAATACTCCCCTTGCCCCTCCCCCGGTCGCTACGCCACTGGGCTTATTTTCTTTTGACAAGGTTTCTCAAAATTGTTTATTCGAAATTATAAAAATAAGTCGCAACTACAACCACGTATTAAAACTTCAAAAAATTCTTTCTGGCTATCAAATTTCTTACCTACGTTTGTGAAACATTAATTAGTTTTGAAAGGAAGATTTGCAAATTTTCGCTGTTCTTTTGCATTTTCTTAAGGATTCTTTAAAGGTGTTCTCAAAAGAATATTTTCACTCCTGAACAAAGCGAAACTTTTCGACAGATTCTTACAGTGCCCCTTTTCATGAAAATGCATGGGATTTCCTCACGTCATTATTGAAGTGCTTAAAAATGGAACCGTGTTTTTATTTCTTTTCTTTAAATAACTTCTTGAGTTATAACTTTTTTTTCTTCTCGTGTGTGTGTAAATGTTGTGTGAGAGAAAGAATGAATGGATGCTCAATGTTGAATGTATAGCTAACTAAATTATTCCCTTACAGCAATTCATCCCCATTAGGTATCAAATTTAATTAGGTTCAACTCATTTTTAATAAGGTCTAAATTATTTTAAATTATTGTTAGGAGCCGAAGATTGTGCCCCCAGGGGTCGTGCTCTTCGCTCACACACCCCATCACTCTCGATTCTTGAGTTATACCAGCGGGAGTGGCCTCCCCAAAACTTTCTCGCATACGATTAACACGGGTGGGGGGGGGGGGGGAATACACCGCGGGCCGGAAAACGTTCGGTATTCCCTAAGGTGGGGGAAAACGGGCGGTATTACCTAAGGTGGGGAAAACACTCGTTCCAGTGTTCACATTTTTTTTTTTTTTTTTTTGCGTAGAATGGAGAAAAGATCGAATAGGTAATTTCAACGCCTTTTTTTCAACCGATTTAAAAGAAAGTTGGAGACAAATCTACAATCAGGGTTGCAAGACTACATACGAAATTTCATTTATCTAAGTAATTTTTTAAAGAAGTTATGGCGTTATGGCTGATAATACGGGTAAGGAATTTCCTTCAGCATTGTAGAATAAAATTCAAAATTCACGTACAAACAAAGCAAAAAAAGCTGTAGCCTCAAGAGAAAAACATCATTTTTTTAATCAGCACTCAGTCTGCCATCTATAAGTCGTAAATGAATTTAATAAAATTTTCAGTGTATATCCTATTGGCAACAACAGGTATTAGAGCTTCAGTCTTATTCGCAAGATTTTAGAACACAAAATTGGGTATGTTGCTGAATGGAAACATTGGGCATTTAAGGATTAAGAACAATAAGATTCTATAGACGGATGAAATTAAAATTTATAAATTATAGATCTGCGTCAAGGTTTGACAAAATACGTTAGCGAAGGTGCATTTACTCTTTATCTGCTCCAGATGCATGTGAACACAGTAACTGAAAAACACAACAAACTAAGCAGATGAAGAGTTTTATCATTAGGTCTATCTTATTCGTGTGTATGTGAATGTGGTAACTCAAAATTGCAGCTCGCTAGATACATGGAATTTGGTACGGAGTCTTCACAGGAAAATTGTAGATTTATATCAAAATATGGACCAGCTGTTCAAAGTGAAGAGTCTAAGATACATACTCGATTTTCTTTATGACGAAGCTAAATACAGAACGTGCCATGTTGTGAAAATATGCGAGAAAGTCTATGGGAGAGCACTGGCACTGGTGCTCGATGCAAATTTTGAATATGAGAGAGCAAAAAGTTGACAATTATCTGTGCTTTGTGTAAGTGACATGAATATATTATCGGGCAGGCAATTTATTTTAACTTATATCAATTATATTTTGATAAGAAAAAACACCAAGCCATCTTTTATTGGGATAAATAATATTGAATCTTTTGCGGGCAATAACGAAAACTTGTGCCGCAAGCATCTATAATATATTAACTAGCAAATCCTAATTAATATCATGTGAAAATTAAAGAACACTTAATTTAGATACGAGAAGATAAACTCACTTTTTCATAGAATGTAAACAAATATATTTATTTATTTATTTTTCTTTTTTGTAATCGCTAGGTCTCTCTATATAGTATGCATTAAAGTTTTCGTTTCTTTCTTCTTTAATTTTAAGGTATCTGCCAATATTTAGAGCATTTATTTTAAAAATTGAAACTGGTGTTTGAATAACCGTGTTTTTATAATGTTAAATAAGAGTATGTTCAATAAATGTATGGTAATTTCCGACATCATATAATTAATTAGAAAGCGAAACAAAAAAATGAAGAATTTGCGAACATATGCATATACTAAACGACCATGTTCCGAAAATAGGCAATCATTTTTCTATAGAGGAAAAATTAATTAATATTTTATGAAATGTAAGCTAATATATTTATTGAAACATTTCATTTCAATAAATATTTGATCTCACAAAACTAAAAATGAATAAGTAGATTCATTTTTATTTTTCATTTCTTTCTTCTTTGATTCTAAGTTATTTGTCTGCATTCAAAACATTCCTTTCTAAACTTTAAATACATTCTCTAATATGCATGTTTTATGTTCCTTAAAATTTTTAAGCAGACGATAATTTTTAACTCTAGTATCCATAATATGGACGAGTTTTCTGGTTTATTTACATGCCTGTAATACGTATTTCCGGAGTAATGCTAAGTCAACGCGGTCAACTAAGTCAAAACGGATGTCCAATATATAAGCAGATAAAGTCAAGGTTTTTAATGTAAGTAAACAAACCAGAAAACTCGTCCACATTAAGTTTTGAAACCAAATTGATTTTAAGCAGACATTAAGAATATTTCATTTTAATATGTGCAGACGTTAATTTTTTCCCAAGCAGAATAATTTCAATATCAATTCATTAAACTATCTCAAAAATATCTACTAAAATACATTTTAATATAGTAATCGTTTGGCGACATAATAAGCAAATTTATTAACAAATTTTTTCCTTCTTTGATTTTAAGGTATTTGACTCTATTCGAAGCAATGCATTTAAAATTCAATTCTTGTACAAATAGGTCGGTTTTAATTTACTTTTAGTTATATAGATTAGCCACAATTTGAAAAAAGACTCATGGAATGAAAATAAATAATTTTTTGTAATTTCTGCATTCACAGATAGTTTATTCGAATACAAAAATTTTATTCCTGAATAGAATCTGTATTGAATTTGCAACTTTAGTCTTTTGAAAGTTGAAAGTCTGTGCTTCTGTTTAGAGAATATATTTCTCGTTGCAAAATCAGAGATGAAATTCTTTGAATTCACACAAAGGTTGGTATTGATTATTTGGTAAGAATTTTTCAAATCATTCCTTTGAGTATCAATTCCAAGTATTCAGACAATACAATTCCTGGATATCAACTGTTTTATAAAACGATACAAAGAAGTATAATATTTATTACTCTAATATATTTTTAATATTAGAGTATTAACATATTATAATATATTTATTACTCTAATATTTATCTCTCGGTTATATATTTTTGAAGTACTGATTTATTTACGTAGATTCCCTCGTGGAAAAGCAACATTTAGTTAGTTTACTTTAATTATATTAACGACCCGTTTTGAAGCAACTGGAGGGCTACTTTGGAGCTGTCCTCCTAATTTTGAACCCCAGTCAGATGACGTGGATGACACCTGAACTAGCCCCAGCCTCTCCAGACTTCCTTACCACATGAGCGGGATAACGTTTGACCCACACCAGATTTAACGTGCATCATGCCCACAAACAAGGCGGTTATCAGGGAATCGTGTTTCGAACCTGGAGCCCTCCGGCTCTGAAGCTGTCACATTACCACTAAGCCACCAATTGCACACATGTATGCCAAAACAATTTCTCGCGTTTCAGTTGAGAAGTGTTGGATCATCCGACTTACAGTCCAGATCTATCTTCTTGGGATTACCACGTGTTTGGTGCGTTAAAGAAGGCCCTGAAAGGTCAGTGCTTCACCTGTAATCAATAGGTTTGTGATACTGGTTCTATCATCAGCGTTAATCCTTTTTCCTGCATGGTATCGAAAAACTTGCACCACCATGGGACATTTGCCTGAACAATAGGAGTGATTATCTGGACTTTCTCAAAGCCTCATTACCATGCTTCTCGATTGCTGTAATGTTTATTTTTAAGTAATGTATTTGAAATTTTTCATCCGCAAATCTATGTTTCTCCTGATCGATCTTTAGGGAAGTGTCTACTTGACTGTTCTTCAGACATATAATTTTCTGTCCTCCCCCTTCCCAGTTGACTTTGGAGAGCCGATTTTAACCAGCAGGAATGATAATCTTTGAGTTTCTCATATACTTACCTAATATTGAATGTTTTGTGTTTAGCTTCGTCATATAGTGAAGAAAACCAAGTATGCATTTTGGACCTCATTCCTTTCACCACTTGGAGCCAAAATTTGATTCAGATCTAGAATGAGGGTGTAAAGACCATATACAAAGTTTTCTTTATCTAGGTCGTTGGATTTTTAAGTTATCGTGTTCATACACAAATGGACAAATAATAAGACAGACAGTCTACACTTCAATAGATTTCGCCCAAAATTACATCCAAATCTAAAGTTCTGGTGCAAAGATCATATTTACAATTTACCCATCTAGCATGCTACGTTTTTGAGTTATCATGTTCACTTAATTTCACGAATAGACAGGTTGACAGACAGTCCATCCATTGACAGACTTAGTCCAAAATTTGATAGAGTTTAGTTATATTAATGTCAAATTTTGAAGCTATTCGAAGTCTATTTTGGGACGCACTTCGTAATTATGAACCATGGTCAGATGACGAGGACGACACCTGAATTGGCACCTTCCTCTCCAAACTTCAGTGAAAAGACAGAGCCTTTAGTTTGTCATTCTTTATTGTGAGTATCACTCTCCACACTTGGTGGTTGAGTACATGTACATCAAGTTATTCTCTCCCCACCGAGGTAGATCGAACCATGTACATACCCCAGCTCTCATGTATTTAAGCTTACTTCCCCTATTAGGGCAATGCCTGCACCGTTTTATTGTACCTAATAAATCCTATCCTCCACTTGCTGGTGGGTTCGGGCAATGCCTGCACCGTTTTATTGTACCTAATAAATCCCATCTTCCGCTTGCTGGTGGGTTCGGGCAGCATACAGGCATACTGTACTCAAGCAGAGCACCATTGTAACTTTGGAGGGCTCTGATTGGACAAGCGAATCTGACGGAATTATGCTTTGTTGTTTGTTTACCTTTGACCACGCTCTGCCTTATTCTTTCAACTAGCGATAGCGAAATGTTCTTTGTGTAATACGCTATGGCTATTCAGAATTCCAATCTTCCCCCTTCTTTTGTAAACGAAGTTGTTAAAATCGTTAAAGATGAAACCATCGTTCGAAGCAACCTTAAAAGTGTTTCCGATGTGTATTCATGGATAGAAGAATATGGAAGAACTTTAAACAAGATACGCGTGTCTCACTGTTGATGCGGTGTGCAGAAGAGTGGCGTCAGATTCGCTCGTCCAATCAGAGCCCTCCAAAGTTACAATGGTGCTCTGCTCGAGTACAGAATGCCTATATGCGTTCGGGCAATGCCTGCACCGTTTTATTGTACCTAATAAATCCCGTCCTCTAATGCTGGTGGGGCAGCTCTCTTCCGCTGGCCTCTCTGCCGGCCATGCACCCTTCTTGGTAAACGGATCGGTGTGGGCATTTTTGCACCGGACCAGCGGGAGAATGTGCGACTCACGTCATATTTAGAGGCACAGGGCCCACAAACATGGCGGATTTTCAATGGAATCGGGTTTCGAACCTGGTGCGAGACCTTACCATTAGGCCACCGCGTCCCCTAAAGTTTGATAGAGATCTAAAATTCTAGTCATGAAACCATATGTCGAATTTCATCCATCGAGATCATTCGTTCTTGAGTAATCGAGTTCCCATGGGAAAGGACGGACCGACAGACAGACTTCCAATAAAAGTGTGGCGATTATCACTATCTAGCCGGCTGTGCTATTAAGTTCCGGTTAAGCAGCGCTACAACCGATTTGTAAATACTACAACTTTTACTTTACTTCTAGAGTTTTCTAAAGATGTTGTTAGTTGCTGCGATTTATTAATGTTCGTTAATGTTTGTTAGTCTTTGTTTAGGGTTAAATTTTTAGATAATAAATTATCTATTTTGCGAAACAGCTCTAGTGACTTAACACATTACAACATCGGCTACAAAAAGATTTCGTCCAAAAATTTGACAGAAATTTGGAATTTGGGTGTAAAGAAAGCATACCAAATTTCATGCATCTAGCTCGTTGCATGAAACATTCATTCACATTTTCAATGCATCTAGCTGTTTCTGAGTTATCGTATTCGCGGACAGACATAATTCCATTTTTTTTTACTCTGAGAAGGTCTGGGCATTCATCAAACTCACGAGATTGAGTTTTTGTACTATTACAATACTTTATCTTTGTATAATTCATATACGACAATTTAAAAATACCACAAATTTAGCTAGAAAAACTTGATGACATCCAGTATCGTCAATCTTCATTCACATTTTTAATTTAGAAAAATGCTGCAACTTACATCCCTATAAACTCTTAATTTCCATATTTTAAAAGCAACGCAAAAATTCCAATATTAAATCTGTTTTCACAAAATAACTCCACGAACGAAATCACACTTAGCTAAGCTTCCCAAAGCAGAATTACGACCTTTTGTCTAGCTTATCAAACCTTTTTCGATAGAACTTTTCATTACCAGAAAAATGCATCCAAAACATAATAAACCTATCCATATGAAACGCCTTGAAGACATAACGTAGATAAACAGTGCTGAAAAGGAAACAGGTAAGAAAAAAAGTAATAAAAAGAAAATCATTTACACTTTAAATCCCTTTTCAAAGGCTCAATACCCGTTATAAAATTTGAAATAACTCTTAGAAACAAGTCTTCAATCTTTTCTTCTTAAAGGCTAAATCTCTTTTCAAGTGAAAAGGATATAAAAAGGAGCAAATAAGAAACGGACCATAAAGACTTTTACAAAGAAACCGTTGTGAGTAGGAGAAAATGGTGTTCCGCTTTTATTTCTAAGGGCAAAGACCAAAATAAAAGAGAAATTGTTGCTCTTGATGGAATAAATTCGGTGCTTTTTGAGAGATTACACGAAACTAGGTATTGGTATTTATTTATCTTTCCAGGGCAAACAAGGTTTTTCAGAAATTATGAATCCGAGCATCGCGATATCAAAATGTCTTGAAAGGACGTAAATTGAGATAAAAAATATTATTAAAGATTTAAAGAGAAAGCTAATATTTACATTTTTAAGTTACTTGCTTTTAATTGCACTAATATACTGAAGAAGCATGAATTTAGCAAGTAGGTAAATATGTATTTGATTTTTAACAAAAGAAGTAGTGTGATGCATTTGAATAATCGTTTGCATTAAACGGGGAAATGATTCGAAAACAGAAAGGGCAACTAAATCTTAAATATCAGCCATTTTTTGTCAAACTTTACGGCAAAATAAAAATAATTAACATTTCATATTTAATATATATTTTATTTTAAAAATATGCGTTTGGGATGCAAAAGACAGTGTGAGTATTTATAATCGTTTGCAGCAAGTAATGGAAGAAATGTGAAAAAAAAGAATTTTAACTTGAGTTGAAGCTGTACTTTTTTTTGCAAGCGATAAAGGAAAAATAAAAATAATTTATTTTTAATGTTTATTTCAAATACTCATCTGTATGGGTATGTTCTTGGTATTGAAGTCTGAAAAAAGTAAATTAATTAAAAGTATGAACGTAAATGATAGATTTTAATACTCAACGTTTATCTTTTTCAGAGAAATATTTTTTTAATGAAATTTTCTCAAACAAAATATTAAATTGCTCTCGACAATTTATTAAAATTCTTTCTTAATAAAAATCACTGTGACAAAAATTGGGCAGTTTTATTAACTTAAAATAAAGAGATTCTCAGCTATTTATATCCCATGGTTATATTTTCCGGTTTGTAGAAGTGAAATTGTAGCATCGAATAAGTTTCGAACATGGTTGACAACCTGACGCAGCACTAGAGAAGCAATTAAGTTTTAACAATTCAGTTACATAACGAGTTTTAATGGTGTCGCCATATTAATGTAACTGAATTATCCGAAAAAAAACCAATGCCAAAAACGAAAAAGGGGAAAAAATTTTTATTTCAATCATTTATTCAGGATAATTGTTTCTTTATAATTTTTCTCACTAGTTTTAATTCAATTGACACAGAATAATTTATAAACTACAAAAATAATAAAATCTAAACTAAACTTTATGAAAAACGATTTTTTTTCGCAATAACATTTTACAAGCCACTGAATACATAAGGAAATTGCTATTAAACGTCATATATTCTATGTCTTTAATTCATCTGATTTCTATGTACAGGTGATCTCCGTTTAACGCAGTTGTTAAATTTCTAAAAAATGTTGTATTTTGCAAATCCTTGCTGTACGAAACAAAGAGCAAATACGAATTGTTCAGGTATTTTAATTTTGTATTCCATTTACCACTGAAATTTTGATGTATCTGTTTTTCATTCTCCTGTTTACAGGTAGTACATATCTCATTCTTTTACAGTTAATTACGAAATGAATCATGGAGTCGTCTTGAATTCTGAGTAGGGATGGTGGCTATTGCGAAAATAATCGGTTTTCGGTTATTCAGGTTTTTTTCACTTCCGGTTTAACCTGGCGGTTATAACCTCTCAAAATAACCTTTTTTGAAATAACCGGTTTCCATTTTTTTTTTAAAAGAAACAAACGCCGTTTGTCGATAAAATTTTTCATTAACATTGTTTTTGCAAGAAATCAATCCATTGACCAATATTTATCTGTTCATAAAGACTCTTTCGATAATCCGCCAACCAACAGACGCCAAGAGGAAGCGGTTGTCGGTGATTGGCCTAAGATGATGAAATTCAAAGATTCATAACTTGGTAAATTTTAGTCTAATCGAACCTAAAATCGAGCCTATCTTCCAATCCGGCTTTGTTACCCGGTTATTAGATTTTTTAAAAATAATCGGTTATAACCGGGACAAAAAAATAACCGAAACAAAAAAACCGGTTTTTGGTTAAAACCGGTAGGTTTTTCCCATTCCTAATTCTAAGAAAGTGTGTGAGCGCATGAACGTCGGGAATAATGTTCCGTTACTATTGTGCAGATAGTTAATTATATTTTTGTACTTAGGTATAAACTCGCTCTAATTGTTAGCAGTAAATTACATGCGTTTCGTACTTTTGCTGTCACAAATCATTTTAAAACGTACTTAAAATGGACATGAACAAATCTATATTATCATCATCTACAGTTAAGAGAAATCTATAATAAAGCAATTTTTACCGTTAGTAAAGGCTTTCTTCATCATCACTACTAAACACCACCAACCGAAGGTGTTTTAAAGATAACTTCAGTCACCAAATCTTTCATTTAGTCTAATCTTGGCTTATATTTTGTACTTTGTACAAAAATGCCGCACAAAAGTCAAGCAAATGGTATCGTCTATTTTACTTCTTTTATAGATAAATTAATGAAATTAATACTAGAAAATTCTGCTATAAGATAACTTCTATAGCTTTATCAGAGATTTTTCTAATTTTAAATAGATTTTTTTTGCTCTTAACACTTTATACGGCCATTTTTTCTAGCGGTGGTATAATAAATTAACTTTGGTATTGAGATTAATTTAAGAAAAGAAATTCATTTAGCTTATTGGATGACATTATTTTTTAATTAATTTTATTAATTAATAATTAATTACCAAGTCAAGACACTTCGTTATGGTTTGAGATAAGAAATTGGAACATCCAGGTTTTTGTTCCATCGAAACATTTGGCGAGAATTTACGCCAACCTTAAAAAATGCATTTAAAAATTGATGGATTTGGTGGGAAGTATGTTTCTACGGCGTTAGAAAGGGTTAACGGCCTTTACTATGCTCCGAGTTATTTACGATTATTTCATTTTATTATTATTTAAGAGTGAAGCAGTGCTCTAGGATGTCGTGTAACAAAAGCACTTTTCTTGTTTCTCAAACCAAGTCATAAAAGTGCTGTGTTATAAGAGGATTACCTGTACTTTATTTTCATGAACTGTACGAAAAGTAGTTTTGAACGATGAATTCAAAGCATCTGAAATATTTCATCACCATATTTTCACTTGTTTTATTCTTCAGTCGTTCTTCATATTGTGATGTATTTCAGAATAGCATGAAGAATCGTGGAGCCTTCTTTATCAAAAATAATATATTTATTGGACGTCTACCACAGCACAAACATGCAAAACAAACACATACACTTACATCACAAACGTTACATCACTCTTACATCGAATTCCAAGTTCGAATCATTATTCTTTTTCGTTGATAGGCAACGCTAGCAAAAAGACAAATATATCGTTGCCACACTATTTTTATAACTTTTAGAAAAGAATTAATACCAAACGATTTTTTTAATTAATTTCTTTTCCAGCCAAACGATATTTTAAAATTAATTTCTTTTCCAGCCAAACGATATTTTAAAATTAATCTTTTATGACCAAACGATTTTTTTTATCTAATTAATTCCTTTTCTTCAAATATTTTAATAATTCTACAAATATATATTTTTTACTCGTTTTGACTATCACAATATAATGAATTACAATAACCATTACAATTACATAAGAATTACCAACAAATAAGATCAGTTTAATACAAAACGGCTGGTATACTTACACACTACTGCTACTGTGTAGGTCTGTACTATAGTTTCTCCTAATGCTTCGCTGACTGCATAGCAAGAAAAGGATTTCGTGTCTGGATCCTATAAAAAATAAATGCGTATGTTACCTTGATAATTGTGAAAAAAAATGTGATATTGCTACAATTTGCTTACAGTATTGCTATCAGCTCCACACGCTTTTAAGATTTTGTTTTGACTTCCACATTTTTGATAAAGTCCCACGGGGAGGGTACATCAAATATGGGGATAAGAAGCCGCCAGATAAGTAAGAACGGTCTCGCTTCCCTGGTGGATAGAAAAATAGTCATGTGCCTCGTTAGGTCCATCTACGTGACATCACAGCATATCGTGAAACAATCTGCAGACTATGTTAGACGTCACGCTTAGGTCAGTTTGGCATGTGAGTGTGGCGACATATGAATTCTGACATTTGCAAACAGCATCTTGTTTTATCAATTTGTAAATAAACTATAGGATTTCAACAAATTTTCAGTAAATATTTTTTCAATAATCTGTGATATTTTAATGATAATTTCGAATTACAAAATGGCTCAAAACAGTTAGGTCACGAAATTTTCATCATCATGAATTTTATTCTTGGAATTTGATAACACTTTAATTTATAATTCATTTTAACATAATTTCTAGATAATCGGCATTCGAATTAACGCAGATTTTTATTACCAAATAATTAAATTTATGCATGAGATATGTTTTAATTCCTACACTATGCACAATTGCTTAAAATCAGTAGCTGTAACTTATTTCCAACTCCAAAGTTCCAAGTCTTCCCTCATCTAAATGATATTAATTCAAAAGCAGCGCGCACTTCCTCCACCATATGACCGCTCCATTCTTTTATTGATACAATTCAGATTAAAATCCAAGACGCGTATCGAGTTTTAATAGAATCGATATCGAATTTTGCATCGCGGTGTCTTCACAAAGTAATGAAGTTCTCCGCTGCGCGGAAAACGGAAGCGCACGAAATAGAAAATTAATTACGATTCTGGCTTTCCGTCCTTTGGCGCGAAGGAACCAGCCTCTAATTCGCTAGATGCTGCCGATGACGATTCTATTTCATAGAAATCATCCAGATGTAACCGATTCCTCGAGAGAGAGAGTGGTCGCTGCCACTCACGAAATGAAAATTCAGTGCATTGAAACTAAATGAGTTTTCCGATGATTTCTTCGCTTGCGTTGATGAAGGGATGCGTGGAAGCTGGAAAAAGTTCATTTTTCAGCTTATCGGAGAAGAAAAGGAAGAATTAATTGATTTTGACTGGGCAGAGGTCATAATTATAAAAATGCTATCTTTGCTCACATTTTAGATTCAGATATTTCGGGATGGTAATAAAAATATAATTTATTAATACAAATATTATAATCAAATCAAAAATTATCAATCAAAGAACAAATTATTATTATTTTTTAATTTGAGATTCCAGTACGTATATTTTTGTATGGGAAGTATATTTCATTTTCAATCAATAAAAGTTACAATAAGCTATAAATAAGATATAAAGATATAATATTATATTCAGATATAAATAAATAAAAAATGACGAATTTAAGGACTTCACATCAAGGACAGCCGTATGCGCACCACTACTAGAAACATCGCCACCGTGTGTTGTGAATTGTGATGTCTGAGCTGAGACACGAGTCATCAAATGTGTAAAGGAAACCTACCGAAAACAAAACCTTGTTGATGATTAACTGATAGTCGAAATGGTCACACCAATTAACTAAGTGGTCTGTGTGTACGTTATGTCAATTTCTAATATTAATGTAATAAATTTAATTGCTTTAAAAATGATTATAGTTAGTGTATGTTATCACAGTAATTATTATTATAAAAACTCATATAGTAATTATTATAAACAGTGCGTCATTCACCCGATCAAGCGCGCGGTTGAACTGAGAGTTTTTAAATTGACAATCTATGAGATACTTTTCTTATACCCTTTTCCAATTAATATGAATTTATTAATTTATATTTGCTTTTTAAAATGATGTTCATATAGAAGATGTAAATCAAACCGTATGTAAAAATTAAACGCCCGCAACTATTGCCTGACCATGCTGATGTATGACATAAACTTATACACAAGCGCCATACAGGGTTCCCACTTAAATAAAGGCCGCCCCCTCCTAACTTCAGAACGACGGCAGCTATAGTCATGAAAATAGTGTCTAGACATAGTAAAAAATCTATGCGATGAGCCCACTTACAGCGCCACCTAGTGGCAAATTCCAGAGTTTGCGTTCCTATCTCGAAAACGGTGCAAAGTAGGAGGGAATCGTCAATCACAAAGTTGTAGAGCGTCTTCGATTTAGTATAAAAAGACACCTTGTGCACATTAATACGAAGAAAGGAACGCTTAAAATTCATATTTGTTTGTTCGTACACACATTTGTTTGTCGTCACAAGACAGGAGCAAAAAGATAAAATGTTATTTTTCGGTCAAAAAATAACCCCATTATACTTTTTCCTGCGGAAATAACTCAAAAAGCAGGTGTATGCGACCTTTCCGCCAACATTGCAGGACTTTCGATGACGTATTATAGTTGCTTATGCTAGAGCAACCAACTATATGTTAAAACGTGTGTAAAAAGTAAAATTCAAACAAAGGCTCAAATCTGTATTGTAGATGATGGAACTCCGAAAATAAAGGTATCTTGTGATAACTAATTGTTTTTTCTTTTTTTAAACCGCTTTGTGACGTCACAATTTCGGAAATCGCGAAAAATCAAATGTGTGTTTTAAGTGTTCTGTCCTTCGTATTAATCAGCACAAGATGTCTTTTTGTACTCAATCGATAACGCTCTACAACTTTGTAATTAATATTTCCCCCCGTAGTTTGTACCGTTTTCGAGACAGGAACGCTGACTCCGGAGTTTGCCGCCAGGTGGCGCTGTAAGTGGGCTCATCATATAGCTCATAGACTTTTTACTATACCTAGACACTACTTTCATGACTATAGCTGCCTTTGTTCTGAAGTTAAGAAGGGGGTGGCCCTTATTTAAGTGGGTACCCTGTATATTCTTTCCTATGTTACACGCAATGTTAGCTAACGTAACCGCTAACAGTTAAAATTGATAAAATTAACGAAAATTAAATTAAAAATTAAAAGAATTTGAATTAAAAATTAATTAAAATTCTTATGCATTATACAGAAAGGCGCATATGCAGCTGCTTCTGATAGAATATACGAAAAACAAAATTAGAACTTCGAAAAATAAGTTAAAAATTATAAAAAATAGGCATTAATAAAACCTTAAAATAAAACATAAAAAAGCCAAATAGAACGAAAAATACAATTAGAATGCAAGCAAAATGGAAGAAAATTGTAAAAGAACCAAAATGGCGATTCTCCTCACAGGCCACACGCCATTGTAGCTCTGAAGCAGGACAAAAATTTTCTGAATAAAGGAAAGACTATTAGTCAAAATTATTCCTTTATGTGGCCTGAATTTTTGTCCAACCCCTGAAAATAGGATAAAAGGAAAAAAGAAAAAACATGACAGATACCTATACAACAGAATCAAAAATGAGATAAACCAAAAAGTAACTAACGTAACTGTCATTCAACCACCTCTCTCTTGTTGAGCATTTGATTCTTTATTTCACTCTGATTCTCGTTTCAGATTTTTTTTATAACTCGCAATTCTCGGTGCAAATGCTTCAATACACTAAAGCAAAATTTAATTGTATGAAGATAAAAGCATTGTAGGGTTTAAGTGGATTAATTCAGCAATAGCTTTGAAAAATAAAGGCAGGGTGCGTACAATTTACAGAATAAAACAAAAGGAAAATATAAGTATTATATTCTGCTAAATATAAATTTCAGTTTTCCTTTTTACTCTGTATGTATCGGAAGATTAAAAAGAAGTAAATAAGTAGATAGATCATCGAAAAATGCTGAAAACTGAAATCTCTGCTCATTGCAAAATGCTATAAACATAAAGAACAACTACCATGTTCTGATTTCGATTATTATCATCTCAATATTGTTATTTTGAGATTATAATAAACGAAATCTGCCTCTTTATTGTGTTGTGTTTTTACTCTGCAACAGGCAGATATATCTAAAGGAATTTTTTACCGTTAATGATGAAATGAAGAAAGGAAAGAATTCATGTTCACGTGATATGTATCAAATGCAACATGCCAATTTAGTTTTGAGATTCATATTTTTTTTCTATTGGCTGCATGTTGTATTACGTCATAACACAACGTAAGATAACGTACAGTTGGATGGTGGAATCATTTACTTTTTTCATGTGCCAGTGACGTCACATGATTTGTAACGTCATTATTAATTAATCATAAATCATTTATTCCGAACAATTTTCAACATGGAAAAACCTTAGTAAAAATTAGATATAAATTTCGAAAGGAATAACTACAAACGAATATTAAATTTAATTCCCAAATAATATTCTGAAGGCGCAAATACAAAATCTCGAGTATTAATATCGTCTTTTGTGTTAAGAGTGTTCAGTTAAAAAGATGACGAAAATTTAATATGCAGGAAAAAGCATAATCAAATATACTTTAGGAAATTCACCTGAAAAAAGCGTTCGTATTGGAAAAAGTATTTTTATTAATTTTACCACTTTCTCAACTCTTAAACATAAATGAGCATATCTTAAAGAAATCAGAAATTTAAAATGGCAAAAAACTAATAATAACTAAGACTTTTTACTCCGAAGAAAACGAAAAAAATTTAATACAACCCACTGATCTCTCAAAACTCCAGCCCTGTTTATTTCTCTGCATCGAAAAAACGAAACACAGAGTCGGTAGCAGAGTTCTAAAGTTGACAAAATTAAAATAACGAAATTTGAATTTTACGCAGGAACTCCTTTCAATTTCACACCCGATTGCTTCGCTGCTTTCCGTCTTGTATCGGAATAAAACCTACATAACTTGAAAGAGGAACCTCGAATCTGGAGAACGAACGAAATAGAAGAAAGAAAAAGAACGCCTTTGGGTTTTAAAAGACAGCGGTTGAACCAATATCTAGTGAAATCATCGTTAATGTGCGAGAAAGCTGCGACAGGACATTGCGAAGAATTCGTTCGAATCTGGGCGAAAAAACTTCAGTATTTAGCGTCGGGAAATGGCAGACGATTTTACGTTGGTTTCAAATAAACTAGATTCGTATTTTATTACGTGGAAAGCTAATTCATTTTCTACTTCCTTCGGCAAACGATTTCGTCGAGATTGGAGTTTAGTTGTAAAATTGGTTCGTTGAAGAAGGAAAAATTGAAATTCTCATTCTTTTTTTCCTTATTAACTTCTGTTTCCATTTTTGATATTTTGTTTCAGAATAAATTGTAGCGAATGAAGTCAAATTGTTACTTTCGAATGAAACAAATAGCATGAACGAATAGAACAATTTAAACAATATAATAGAGCGAACAAATAGAAGGAAGTAAGGATTATGAGAATTAAATGTGGTAGAAATAAATATTCGTTTATTCATTTTAAAATTTTCATATCTGCAAGGATTTCTGTGGTTATTTTAATCAAATCTGCAAAGATTTCTGGTTATTTGCAAGGATTTCTGTGGTTATTTTAATCAAACATGATTAACTTTCATCAAACATACCATTAATCAAATTTTTTGTTATGAAACGGGAACTTTCTTACATAACTAATATTGTGATGATCTTTCGTTTGCTTATTGTTATGATTTTCTTGTAAATTTAGAGGAAATTCTAGCAGTTATGTGTTTGAAGCAAAAACTGATTAAACAAAAAGTAATTTTATAGAAATTACATTTTATTCTTTTTGTTTCCACCAGAGAAAATAATATTACTTTCCTCATTGCTAAGAACTAGTTTTAAGCTTTGTTCAACGTTCCTAGAATAAATTTTAACCATTTTGCTGGCGGAATTTGACCCTAAATTGCCATCATTTAAAAAGACAAAGACACTATTTCCTGTATCAACATTTTTGATATATGCTTGTCATGTAAGGATACAGATTCTTTTCATAATAATAATACACGGCACTTTACAGTAAAACACCCACATTTTTCCGTACCCGCTCCCCACCAACTTCAAACCATCGCCATGATAAACGCCTCGCATTGAGCAAGTAGTCAAAAACATAAATTCCAAGCCCCGGGGCGATAAATACGTAATGCTTTAGATAACGCAATGCAATTCTTCTTCAGCGAAATCTGCGCTTTAGAAGATTTAGTCAACCATTATTTAATGTTAGTTTTGAAATAGTTGGGAAAAGAGAGGAAGAAAAAGTTAGCCGGAGCATGGAATGTGCTTGTTAAAAATGGATTTATGTCCCCCTCCCTCTCCAGACTTAACTCGAAAATTTGGTTTTATAGAGAAAGGTCAAGATTTAGGAAAGGCAGTTTTATGTTTTCAGGTCTCTGCAAAATCACTATTTATCGGATTTTTCTCGAAAAGTGGCTGGAGTTCTTATTATATAAACTAGGAAGGGAAGAAGTGAAATTGTTTCTAGTAGAAAGTATTCAGTTATGTGTTTTAAAGAATTGGATAAAGTTTAAGGCCGTTTTAAAGGCTCAAGTCATGCAAGACAATTGTTTATTTTTACGGCTTGGGCAATACTTTAGACTAGCAAAGTTCTATCAACGATGCAATGCGTTTTGCTATGTGAGAAATTTATATAATTTCAAATTGATTAGCTCGCTAACACATATCGTCCTTTATTGGACAGTTACATATCACTTCCGTGTTCCAACCGAACGCATTTCATTGTTTTTCTTTTGCTTTGTCTAACAAGTCAATATGTATACTCCCAGTTAGCCAAATTTTGGAATTAAAATGTCGTCTTTTTGAAATTTTTTGTTCCTGCTTTTGATTTATTTTCAAGGTAATGCAAGGAATTCGAAAATAATATTTATTTTTAAAAATATTTTACTGCATTTTGAGAATCTTCTGATTTATATATCTGCAGAAAAATTTTTTAAATGATTTTCTATAGATTTTTCGATCATTTTTCTAAGAAGGAAAACTTTTTAAATTGTACTTCGCTGTTATCTTAATCTTGTTATTTTTAACAATTTAAAAGAAATTTACTGAGATCTACATTTGATATTAAGTTGGGTGTTAACGGGTTAAACAAATGGAGTTCTGAGATGATAAACAGAGAACAGTATGCGGTTTTGCTAAGGTATCTGCGCACGTTCGAAAAACATTTTTTTTAAAAATTTAAAATTTTATATAAAATCATTGAAATGGACACATATTTAAACTTTTTTTTGAAGATTAAAGAGCTTTCTCTTTGTATACGAGAGGGAGAAAAGAAGTACTTCTTAATTTTCCAGATAATTATGAATTTGTGATACATAACTCACGAATAACAATTCTTGAAGATCCATCCTGCTTTTTGCCAAATTTCGTATACCGTATAATAAAGCATCGTTTATACTACATCTTTCAAGGGACTGATGAAGCCGTGGTGACCTATTGGGGCCGGAGGGTTCCTGGTTCGAAACCCGATTCCACCGACGATCAGCCATGTATGGGGCCTGTTGCACGCTAAATCATACGTTGTGGCTAAACGTCCTCCCGTTGGTGTGGCGTGGAAGTTTGGAGAGGGGGTCCAGCTCAGGTGGTATACATGGTTTGACCCACCTCGGTGGGAAGAGAATAACTTGATTCACATGTACTCAAACTTCAAGTGTGGCGAGGGATACTCACGATAAAAGAATGGCAAACTGAAGGCTCTGTCTCTTCGCTGAAGTTTGGAGAGGGAGTGCTAGCTCAGATGTCATCCTCGTCATCTGACCGAGGTTCAAAATTACGAGGTCCGTCCCAAAATAGCCCTCGTGTTGCTTCAAAACGAGACGTTAATATAACTAAACTTCAAGGGACTGATATAAAACGACGCATAAATGGAAGGACGTGTAATAGAAATTTTAATAAACAACTCTGATCATTGCTTATTTAATACTACCTATGCAAATTAATTTAAAAGTAATAATTTTAAAGTTTTTTTTAAAGATAGTACTAGTATATTACTACATAGTATTGTAAACAATAATGAAACTTTAAAATTAAGCATTTATCATAAAAGTGAGGAAAAATAGTGGCGGCGATTGGGTGAAAAAAGTGAGGGTGTGAAAAATTTATAGACATAAAAGTACCCGGGAATATAGAGGGTAGACAACAAAATTTAAAAATTTAATTACAAAATTAGCTAGCTTTCTCGGCCATTGTTGGTTTTTTATAATTCCTAGTTTTAGGCAGCTAAAATAAAATAAAAATTTAATTTTTCCTGCAAAAAGTAGGGTGCAACCGCCCCCCCCCCCATCCCCCGTACTTGCAGCCACTGAGGAAAAATCATACCTTTATTGCATATCTTGACGATTATTTATACATTTCTTATTTTATCCAATTTATGTGCGTGCAAGTAGACCTGTATTTGGAATTGGCAGGGAAGTAAACCTCCTGTTTTCTAGGAAAAGTTTCCCCTTTGATAGAGACGGAGAAATAATGACTAAGGTATTAATGATTCTCGGATTAAGAAACCCTCCGCGCTTTTGCGCATACGCCAGGAGGAGTTGGATTCACCAAAATAGCGGTGAAGTGAAAAATAAAGGGGGAGATGTTTATATTTTACTTAGCGTGACCTAACAGAGAACTTCGAAAATACGCTCATCTTACTCATTGCCTGTCACCCTTTTCCGGTGTAAAATCGCCCAAAAGTGCTAGTCTTGGCATTTTGAAACGATCTGTAGAAAATTTGCGAATTTTAGATAGATAATTTAGACGATTTAGATTAGGAAACGAAGTATAACTGAAGCTTTGCGTCGTATAAGCGAATTACTTTATCATTACAAGATTACGAATGAATTGGGACTGTGATGAAACGAGCATAAATGAGAAGTGTATAAACGGTTCTTTACTATACATTGTAAAAAGATTTTTAACTACAAACGAATAGATACTAGGGTACCATCCCGTTTCTTCTCATGATTTTGAATCCCAGCAGCTTCATTTGAATTTTTTAAATGCCCTTTGCTTTAAAGAAGCAAAACATTTTTTAGAATTTTAATATCTATCTACCGCAGACGGATTTGTTTTGCTAGTGTGTGACATTTAAGCTTAAAAACAAGCCGAGTGCATTACATCCGACTTTCTGATAACCTTTTAATCAGTCTCGTCATCTGCAATTTTGTAGCGCAGCCAATCACAAGCAGCGGAAGTAGGATTTCCCCCCTTTTTTTAGCCTTTCTTCCTTATCTCCTACAGTTACTCCAGGAAGTGATTACTTTTTATGGATTCAGATAGCGGTTGGTGCTGACGAAAGTTGCTGCCCACAGGAAACACTTGGGAACGTTGTCTTCTTCAAATAATGCGTATTTTGGTCATATAGTTTTTAAAAATTTAGTACAGTAGAACCCCGCTAATCCGAAATTCCGGTTAATCCGATTAACGATTTTATTTTCGAAAATAATAGGTAATTGAAAATATTACCTGAAAAGATTTAAATATACATACTAAGAACAAAAAAGTACTTTTTCAGCATGCATAATTTTGTGCACATTGAAGAAACTAATGCGATTCGCCGGAAGATAAGGTCACTTCATACAGGAGCACATCCATTATCTAACGAAAAGGGGAGACATATTCTCCTTCTATTGCTTTTGAATAAAAGAATTCAAGAGATAGTAATACTGAGAGCTCATAATTTACATTTTTTTTTGCTCACATCTTTTTCTTTTCTATTTTTATCGGAATTTCGGATAATCCGAATTTTTTGTAATCCGAACAGGCACCGATCCCAATTAGTTCGGATTGGCGGGTTTCTACTGTATTTGGTGTACGATAGTGGCGAATCCAGGATTTCGGGCTGGGGGAGGCTGAGGTATAAAAAAATTTTACATCGCCGTGACGAATGTCAAACCTCATGGCTTATGTAAACCAAAACACTTTAACTTTACAGATTTTACTCACCTGACAATAAGAATCGTAAAGAACACAACAATATTTTCGATAATTTAATAAAAAAAACACAATGATATAACTAGCAGAAACATGTTTTTCACCGCGTCAATGTTACAAATACAAGTGGAATGACTACAAAAGTGGGAAAATTTCCGAGCCTGTCAAAAGATAGGAAGAAATGTTGTGACATTTTTTATGCCAGGAACAGAATAAATTTATATTCAAATCAGATAGCTATTCCATTGATAAAAAAACACATAGATAAGTTAATAAATGTGATCTTTGATGAACATTGGTTAGACGCCTAGAATTTACAAATCATTAATTCCGTACGGTAATAGCACAAATGCTGCACTGAATGTTAAACATATTGCACTTCATGGTAAAAATAATTCCGCATTACATTCTAGTTAAATTTAAATGAATAAATAAAAAAATTTAAACTTTTATTAGTATACTAAAACGCAGAGATTTCTTTTTATTTTAATTATTAGCCGCCTTTGGTAACCAGCTAGTTCATCAGGATTATTGCGTGTGAAAAATTTCAATAAAATCTTCTACGTGTAGCTTGGGATTAATGATTCTCCTAGCAAATATTTTTGAATTTGAAATTTTGATTGACATTTAAATCGTTCTATTTCAGACTTACACCTGTTCTGTTCATTATGCTATGCACCTGCCCAATTCTCTCTATCTGTCATTTGACCTGAAATCTGAGCTTTAATCTGAAACGGGAAATGACTAAACTTCACCTAACGTGCTTGCTGAATCGAAACATGATCTTAAAATATATAAGGAAAAAAAGTGAAATCAGTCAGCATTGGAGTTTTTTGTGTTACACCGAATATGTTTAATAATTTTTGTAATATTTGAGGTATACAAAATAGATATCTCTTATAGGTACACAATATGGTGCGTTTTGAGTAAGGCTCACAGAGAGTTACCCCTATCATGCCCATTGACGTACCAGGGTTTTTGAATGACCGTTGTCACAACAGCAGTCTGGAATTGAGTTTAAGCGTATATCACACGGAAAGCTATCGTAAGCTGTTTTCGTCAGCGTGAGCACAATGCCACTCACCAAAAAAGTTTGTAGCACGTGACCGGTCAGACAAGATGACGGAAATCGTGGGCTGTATTCAATCGGCTTGAAAATACACACGATGCTGACGGAAAATCGTCAACAGCGATAATTCAAACCAGTCGGGTGCGACTTTGACTGTGACGTAGTTTGCCTCAACGATGACCGAAATTTTGTCTGACTGGTTGTCTCAATGCGTCACGTGCTACAAAATTTTTTGGTAAGTGGCATTGCGCTCACGCTGACGAAAACAGCTTAAGATAGCTATCCGTGTGATATACGCTTTAGGGTTCTAACGAATATCACCGACCACGCACTCCATTCGAAGAGGTACGGCCCGTCATAGAAGTGGAGGTAACTCGACCCTACTCCATTATTAAACCAACCAGGGAAGCGAGACCCCACTTACTTATCCGACGGCCTCTGATCCACGAACTCGTGGTAACGCTTCGGAGTACGATAGTGAGAATCGAACAGGATTTTAACATCTTCCTTTCAGCAGCGTGAGTCCAAAATTTAATACTGATTTACTTATTTGCTCATACTGATTTTAATACTGATAATTTGAATGTGAGGGAAACATTAGCAAATTTCCTTTATCAAGCTTGTTGCGTTTTCGAGTTACCGCATTCACACGTCACGAATAAAGAGACCGACAGACAGTCAACCTTTCGTGGGATTTGATCCAAAATCTGATGTACATTTACGATTCTAGTGATAAAAAATAGTTGCCAAATTTCATTAACCTAGCTCGTTGCGTTTCTGAGTTATCCTGTTCACATACACGCGGACGGAGGGACAGACTAACTTCCTGCGACTGATTTCGTCCAAAATTTGATAGAAATCCACAATTTTAATGTGAAGCCAAATGCATATAAAGTTTTATCTTTCTAGCTTGTTGTGTTTCGTGAGTTACCGTGTTCACATGCACATGAATAAATAGACCAACGTACAGTCAACCCTTTGGCGGATTTGGTCCAAAGTTTGATACAGATCTACAATTCAGGTAATAAAACCATATGGTAAATTTCATTTTTCTAGCTCTTTGAGTTTCTGAGTCGTTGTGCTCACCTGATCACGGACAGTCAGATTTGCCGTTGACGGATTTCATCCAAAATTCGACAGAAATCCACAATTTTAGTGTGAAGTCAAGTGCATATCAAATTTCATCTTTCTAGCTTGTGTTTCTTGAGTT
>BGPR01000536.1:254757-269968 GCA_013235015.1 Araneus ventricosus
AACAATGATCAAAATAAAAACTTTTATTACGTCCATCATTCTACCTTTCGTTACCGCCCCTTTTCGTAAGCTCCGCCTACAGATGATTTTCAAAATAACGATCACACTATAATTTAAAGCTCAGTAACTAAGGAAATGGCTTTTTAGATATAATAAAGTTGTATCAAGGATTTAAAAACAAGACTTACACAAGAAATCATTATCACTTCGGTAGAAGAACGCAGCATTCCATTAAAAGAGAATGGCTTAGAAAGAACTTAATTTTTCAAAAGAGCCGCACATAAATGTTTTCAGAAGAATATATTACGCAGAAAAAGAATTTTAACTCACAAATAGGAAGATTAAGAGTCTTAGGGTCGGCGTTAATGAACACTTGGGGAAAAAAAGAAGCGGCATTAACTGCTAACTAGTTTTGATATTTAATGAAACGTGCAAGCGTTATAGATGTGCTTGTTAGCATTAATGGAAATTCAGCTCTGGGAAAATGCTACACCCAAGTAAATTTTCGCCACTCTTTTACTAATTACAATAGTTAACTATTAGGGTAACCAGAAGGGTTTCTCTCTTTTTTTCTTACTTTCTTGTACACAGGATGTCCCAAAAAAGTGGAACAAGCATTTATTTCCTTAAATATTGCGCCTAGACATATACTTTCAATCACAAAATTTCATTAAGGTGGACAATTGGATGAAAACACTTTGGCTTCGGTGGAGATCGTTAATAAAAAGTTTAGAAAATTTATCCGGCCGCGATATAGTATATAAGTGTCATTTAGTAAAACATTCCTCTTGCACTCATCTGTTAACTTACCGAGTTTCACGCTTCTGTCTGCAAAATTTACAGATATATGTTTATTTCTAAATATAAAGGGGTTATCATAAATTTAAATGAAGATATTTATTGCAGATGCACAAGTTTATCAAAAATTTAATTGGGTATATTTATTGTAGAAACGCAAATTTATACTTGTTTGACTTAGATTTTTTTTTAATGCCTTGTACCTAATGCACATTCAATCAACCTGAGAAATCAGTACAGGAAGACTGCGAAATGCAAACATTTGTTTAAGGTACATCATCCATTTGTCATGTCTTGGAAAAAAATGCTTATCACGCTTACTGTTACTCAGTTTCATTGGTCGATAGTTTTAACTATTGACTTACTAGAAAAAGGAAGGAAACTTGAGAAAGGAAAAATTAAGGCATCTTAGAGAATTAACTTAACAACAAACAAGAATATTAAATTATTTGCTTTCAGTGGTCTGTGCAATATTAAGCTTTACCCTTTGGATAAAGCTTAATATTACACAGACCACTGAAACACATACTGACCTGTGCTCGTCCATTAGGGCCGGAGAGTAGCAGAAATTATTTTAAAAACTCGTATTTTCGTTTCTATTCTTTTTTGCTTACTTTTCCACTCCGAGAGTTCCATGATTAATGGAAATGTAATAAAAACAAGAAAAGAAGACAAAAATAAATTAACAAATAAGACAGACATAGGATGGGGCTTTATAATAAATAGTTTTTGAAAGCATCAAAATTTGCTCACTCCGCACAACTGAGTGCGAAAGCGAAAACAAGACTTTCGCTCCTTCAGCTTAGCCAGAGCTGGATTTTCGGAAGTTCCAGTTTGGCGCTCGGCCAACTAATGCTCTTTATTTATTGATTTATTTTTTTCACTCCCACCGAAGGTTTGCCTTCGTGCTCATGATTTGATTTTATTCGATTTCTTTCATTGGCCGTTTTGGAGTTTCGCTTTCATGTTTCCTGGATGGAAGGCGAATCTGGTCAATGCGTATTCGTTTTCTTAGAAGAGAATCATCGAGAAAAGAGACACTTCGGTATTTTTCTAAGATACAATCAGATAAGTCGAATTACAAATTTGGTTTATTTTTTAAAAACTGTATTTCAATTCCATTCTCTTGAAAAATATTTTTTAGTACTTCTCGTTCCTGAGTAGACGAGTCGCCACTGCTTAAAGGATGGCATAGTAGATAATTGTCGAAGATGCATTTTGAACAATTTTTGTAAATATTTCAGTTAATGTATTATTTGACCCTTTTTAATT
Source organism: Araneus ventricosus (assembly GCA_013235015.1). Classification (NCBI taxonomy): domain Eukaryota; kingdom Metazoa; phylum Arthropoda; class Arachnida; order Araneae; family Araneidae; genus Araneus; species Araneus ventricosus. The sequence continues at coordinate 256,828 of BGPR01000536.1, forward strand.
CAATTATCGTTAATAAATGCATTATTATTTTCTGATTCTGCCCTTTTAATAACCTATTGCAATATGTGTATTAACCTAAAATTTTATAGCGAAGGACTCGACCAAATAACAGTCTGAGGTATAAAAAATGGTCTAAGTCAATTAATTTACCTTCTAATATGTCTGTAAGTTTTGCAGATAGAAGCATGAATTGTGTATTCGTATAAGAGTGTAAGAAAAACATTTTACCAATGGACACTTTTGCACTATGGGAGGGGGGGGCGTATAAAAATTTAATTTTTTTAAACTTCCCACAGAAGTCAAAGTGCTTTCATACAATTGCTTGTCTTATTTAATGAAACTTTGTAGTTGGATGTATATGTCTAGGTGCAATAGTTAAGGAAATAAATGTTTGTTCCACTTTTTTAGGATACTGTAGTGTCATATAAAAATGCAGCCGAGAAATTAGGCAATATTTCATTTTTAATTTAGTTTATTAATGACACACAGGACTAGCACGACATAAATAGACAAACACACAAATACATTTAACATAAAAGAGAAGAAAATTATACATTACAATTCTTATATTTCGAGTCATGGCCACACAAAAATCTTATCAGCCTCTTCATTCTCAAACACAACCAGCCAGACTATCGACCGCCAACTGAACTTTTTACGGAACAGTCTTCTGCCGCGCCATCTACCGCAGGCAGCAGCAATTATAAAGTCCAATTCCTTACAATACCCTGTATACACTTCGTTGAGTTTTTAATTCCAAAAACCAACAGAAGAACAAATCATTTGGAGGGGGGGAGGGGTGAATATACGAAAGTTTTGCTCGGGTTTACTGGTATGTTTTAAAATATAAATATAAAAAATATGAATATAGAGTTTCTTTCCAACCGATCTTTGATATTAAGATTAAAACCAAATTAAAAGCATAGTGATAAATACCATATATTTTTTTAAATTTTTTTTCAATGTATAAAATAATCATCTAGAATCTAAAACATTAATTTAAAGAAAAGGGAGAGGCTTATGACTATTTAACACTCTTAATTTTAAAAAATACTTTCCAGTTTTTTTCATCTGAAGTTGAAAGTTGTTTCTATTCACACAGTTCTATACGATCTATCCTATTAAAATTCGAATGTAAACAAACATATGTATATATGTCCTTCTATCTTCTTACGAACCACTGAATCCTGAAACTAGCCGTAAGTACCAAAAGCTGGAAAATAATCCAAGGAATCCATTTCGACTATTTAAATTCCAAAATTTTAATTAGTTAAAAAGATATTAATTAAAAACGTCAAAATGAATGAATTGACGTGTTGCCATCTATTGGCAGCATGGTGAATTCATTCACGGCGGATTCTTTTCCCCCCTATTATTAATTTTCGCAACCGGTGTTCCATTTTTTTATTTATTTAACGGAAGTTGGTATTTCTTTTTGAGCAAGCTTCTGTGTTTGGATTTATTAACAATGGAAAAAATCGCTTTCATACTTTTTTTCTTTCTTTTTTTTGTATTAAAGTGTTTAACTTCGTAACGTTTGTTAGGGAAAGTAAGTGACAATATTTGTTGAACGTTTGTTAGGGAAAGTAAGTGACAATGTTTGTTGATTGTAAAGAAAAACTGAGGCGGGGCATATGAAAATATCTGGATCCCAAGGTCTCACGTGACCTCACTTCTCTCTGCTCGGGAATATCCTATTATTCGTGATAGCCCGTGCAACGCCGGGACACACAGCTAGTATATGTTATTTCACAAGAAAGGATAATTTTTTCTTTTCTTAAATGTCGTCAAACAGGGCAAAAATGGCACATTTAGGGTATTTAGAATATTAGAACAAATTGCAAAATAATAACACATACAGGACTAATAAAAATATAGTAATAAGCCAGAACAGACTTAAGTTATTATTTAAAGAATAGTTGAATCAGATGACATATTAAAATTTTATTTATTTGCGCACTTTTTGTGACCAACGATGTTTTGTGCAAGTATTTGAAGGCATAATAGACTTATAGTTAGGAATAAACTCACATGCCACATAATCGTAAACAGGATTTGAGTATAAGCGAAAATTTGAAAAACGTTTCCCTGCGACAATCTTCTACTTTCGCTTTATAACAGCTAAGAGCTGAATAATGCATTTATTTCTACTCAGAAACGTTGCACAAAATTTCATCATAGAGTCAAATACCAGATAACAGTCGCATGCTCGCTCATGCGGCAATCGCATCATACAGCTCACATTTATCATGTGACTATGACGTCACGCCAATTGATTCCATTGGTGAATCGCTCCCTATTAATCTTAATATAAAGAAAAGTATGTGGGTATGTATGTGGCTATGTTCCACATCTCCTTCTAAACCAATGGACTGTTCTCAACCAAATTTTGCACACTTATTATTTAAGACAAAGAGAAGACACTTATAAACTTTTCTAAGTACAAAAGTTAATTAAACCGTTTTTCCGCCGCAACTTTGGAGCAAATTGTCCGACAAAAAATATTTTTATTCCATCTTGAAGTTCAAACTTTTACCTTTTCAATGATACCAATATATCTGTGACATTTTTCCTTCAATTTCTATTAATTTTTTAAAGTTTAATAAATGTTAATTACGTGCAGACGGTTTTGAAATAACGTAAATTTATAGCTACTCCGTTGATAGGCAACGGTTAGACTTTGAACTAATTTACCTTTATTTCTGAAATTTTTGCTTATTTTTATATGTTTTATATAAGAAGAGAGTCAACCTTCGAAAAAAAAGCTCCAAATTAAAAAAAAAGCTCTAAATGTTATTAAAATTTCAGTTAATTGGAAATTAAACAAGATTTTGGCATTTTCCATGATATTTTTCGAAAATTTGTATTACGTCACAAAAACTATTTCTACACATAATAAAAGTTTAAAAAATTAACTTTTCATGACACAACTTTCATTTCCATTCAATTCGTTGCCCTCATTTTAATAATTTTTCAAAAATTAAATTGTGTATAAAATTTACAATTTGTAACACTTTTTTTTATTGGTGAAGAACAAGAATACATAAGAGCTGTTGCTAGACCACTTTCGAAGAATTTTGGATGAAGACGAATTCTATTTTTTTTTTATTCATATTTATTCGAACGCTTTTTCTCAATGAAAAATTTATTATGTAATTGTCCCAAAACATCCGTTAAAATCTTTCTTATACTGCAAAATTTATGAACAAAATTTGAAATACCTATGCAATAAATACTAATAACTTATGGAGAACATTAACTATCGACGGCTTTTAAAAATCGTCTGGTTCAACTGATATTCTCATTTTATGTAATTAAAAAAACATTTCAGACGATAAAAGAATTTTGGGTATTGTAATTTTCTATACAAAAGTAGTTTTTTTTACTTCAAAAATATTAGACATGGAAGTATTTTAATCCCGAACAATGCTGGGCATAACAGCTAGTTACAAAATATAACTTGTACTTAAAAATTAGTAACTGAGCAAACAGAAGTTATATTATTTGTTTGTGACTTTTTTGAGTTACATTTTTATTTAATAAGAAAAGAACTTTTAGTTCATCTGACAAAATAAGGTATAAAAAAGGTAAATAAAGAAAATTACAAATTTTAAACCGAAATTCATACTTGGAATTCCTATACCTAACCGATTTCGTTAACGCATAAAACTCAGTAATTGAAAAATAAACTGCATTAGAATCAGATGATAATATCGTCTGCGAAAAATGTGTAGCAGTTTGTCTGTTTCGGAAAGAGAATTGAAATGACTTGATGACTATAAAAATAATTTTTCATTCTTTTTCGAAGGTAATAAAAAATATTTGTTCTGAACGATACATTGCATTCGGCATTACATTACTACAACCTTTATCCACATGGTTGGTTTAAATCTGTCGCAAATGTTACTTTGATGACAATAAACTCGCATGGCAAACGATAATGGTCAGATGGACAGTTTGAACTAGAGTCAATTAATGAACCCTTATCGCTCTTAATGAATGTTATCTCGTGATCTTGATGAGAACTTAATGACCCCGGAAGCCTTTACGCCGATTTTTTTATCTTGTTTTATTCGACTTGTGATGTAATAAAAGCGTGTTTTGTGGTGATAATTATTGGATTGCGTTGTGATTGGTGACACGTCTTTGCAAATAAAAAAAAACTTCATTACTATCCCCTCGTAATGTTCCGCACAGAAATTTATGATTCTGAACACATTTATTTGTCTTGAAACTTAACCTAAAGCTTCTAAAAACACTGAATTAAACAGCACTCTATAATACAAAAATTTAAAAATATCCTCAATTATAATAAAAAATTCCGCGTGATAATTTTATTCCTTCTCCTACACACGTTCGCCAGTAGCATTCAGTGTCTTTTTTTCACTTTCTAATGTTAGTAATGATTGCATTTCTGTTAACAGCCAGTGTTTTAACTGAAGTCTTCTTGAGTTTTACTCACAATCCGTGTATGGTTATCTATATTCGTTTTACAGCGAGGGTGTAATGGAGCCAGGACGTACCGGAATTGCTTTCTTTACCCAAGAGAAATAATTAAGAAAAAATTTTGAAAACATTCTTAAAACAGCACGAGTTTTGTCACCCAGATTAGAGCGTTCCGGCACTGTTTTTAGAGAGTTCCAATACTGCTTATTTTGCTACTAAACCACTGTTTTATAGTAACCTGTTCTATAATATCAAATAGTTAAAAAAACACTACTAATCTTATTAATTAAATTCTATTCTAATAATAGAAATACAGTTACAACTTTTTGATTTCACGGAACTTTTGTAATATCAAACCGAGCACCAATTACTTACCGTACAAACAATTTATGTGGACATTTTTAATTGACACTAAGTCATCAAAATTATCCTCTACATTTAAATTTATAAAACCTTTATTAAATGTTTAAACAAACTTTATAAATATCGCTCTGTACTCCAGTACTTTACAATTTCACTTTCTCATATACAAAGTAAACAAAGAGGAAGTATTTTAATCATCAAAAGATTCGACTTTCAGATTTTGATGGATCTTCAGGTAGTAAGTTTCTCTGTATCCGAAAAAAATAGAATCATATATGTCTGTCTATAAGCACGATAACTCAAAAGTGGGAAGATTCAGGCATATGAAATTTGGTATGCGGTCTTTCCACCAAATTTGGAGATATTTATCAAATTTTCGACAAAAAGGAAAGAGGTCCAAGATGCATACTCATCCTATTCACAATACGACGAAGATAAACATGAAACATGTCATATTATGGATGTATACGAGAAAGTTGATGGCAAAACATTGCTATTGCTCTTTTGATGAATGTTATTGGATTGCCAGTTTGAAAAGTATATTTCAACAGGAGTGGTGTAGCAATAGCAATTGGAATTATGGAAAGAGTAGCCTTTTCTGTCTTTCCGTCATATTTTGCTTTAAAAAGTGAATTTCGTGCAGTATGTTCAAATTCATTGCCCTTATACCATAAGGAATCTAACTAAATTTTTTAAAAGCTAAATTTTGGCATAAAGACCAAAATAGTGAAAAAACGCATCACTATTTTGGTCTTTATGCCCCCACCCCTTCCCTAAAACTTGCGTCCGAGACGCCTATACTCCCTTGCTCCTCCCGTCGCTAAGCTAATTAACACATTTGGTTGAAGTTGACTTTCATAATCTGTTCTGTAATGTTATCTATACTTATAAAAGGAAGTGTTTCTGTGCGGTGTCTGGGATCGCCGAGACGGGCACTGGGGCAAAGCACTGGCATGCGGACACCCTTACACACCCGAGCGCCCCCCGCTCATAAAAACAAATACTTACAAACGATAAATAAACAGTACTCAATGAGCAACGACCATAAGATAGTATAGTCTGACCACGGATTCCGAGACAACCTCTTTTGGACGATTTTACACCGGAAAGGAGTGTCAGGCAATGAGTCATATGAGCGCATTTCCAGAGTTCTTTGTTAGATCACGCTCAGTAAAATGTAAACATCACCCTTCCATTCTTCACTTTCTCCCCTATTTTGATGAAAATAACTCCGCCCGACGCATGCTCAGAAGCGCGGAAGGTTTCCGAATCCGCTGCTATACAATAGCACTTGACTTTTAACTAATCAATTAATAAGTAGGGTGGCATCTCTGCTGTCGTGACTTAAAATCCGCCCTTCTCTTGCGAATTATGACTGTCGTGAATAATCAGCGGCCGGAAGTCTTTCTTTCGGATGCCCGGTCACGTCATGTATCATTACGAAAATCTGACTTCTATTCACCTTCTGTAATTTAGATTAATATAATGAGAATGTGTGAGTTTTATATTGAGAAATAATAAATAAATATATATTCATATATAGTTCAACTCATACCGGGTCCAATTTGCCGCGAATAAAAATAAAAAACTTTTGAAAATAAGAAAAATTTATATAATATTTTTCCTAATCCCGGGCTTGCACAGGGGATTTTGTCCCTCCTGCCTCCTTCTCTCAGAGAGCCTGGCGGTGTCCAGACGAATCTGTCGCACTTATAGCCATAAAATTTGGTTGACAGGTAGGTAGTCGTAATGGTGACTCAATGCACCTCGAAGCCCGAATTTTAAAACTTAGTGTAGAATTTTTTTTATTTAACATTTTGTACTGTTTTGGATGATTTCTCCCGCGTATCTTTCTGCTGTATCGTTTCTGATGTTGTCAAAAATATAAATAACCAAAACTGACGCAGCATCGTATCGAACAAGTAATTGTCGCTCTAATAAAATTTTTTGAACTGCATGTGATGCATTATGATGCGGCCACTCATGGGTTTCTGCGTGATATCAGCTTGAATTGTCATTGATTAAAATCAAAGCAAATATCCAGAAATAAGCAGCATGAGTGTTTTCCCCTCGTGTTATCCACACAATAAAACGTACTTTGTGTTCTTCTTCGTAGTATAGTTAAGAGAATTGAGTATATATCTTGGATCTCTTGCTTTAAGACCAAAATTTGAAACTCATCTACAATTTTGGTGTCAAGACCACAATCCCAATTTTATTTTATTTAGCTCGTTGCTTTTTTGTGTTATTTCATTCAAATGCAATGTTACTGTATTTTTCATTTTTACGAAATTTGCATATTTTAAGAAAGATTCTTCTAAGTACCTACAGATGGCAGGATATGTCTTGGCTCCTCCCCTCGGTTATTGTACACGTGTGCCTGGCTGATTTAAAAGCAGGTTCCAAGAGACAAGAATTGTTATTATTATGCTATTATTTGTTATTTTTCTGTACTGTTTGATCACTGCACTGCAAGCTCTTCATTAGCGGTGATCAAAGCGACCTGTTCATGTCCAATGTGTTTTGTGGAGTGGCGAATCCAGGATTTGGGTTGGGGGTGGGGCTGAGGTATAAAAAGTTTTGTATCTCCAAATCTTATGGCTTATGTAAGCCAAAACTAACTTTACAGACTTTACTCACCTGGCAATAAGAATCATAAAGAACTCTACAATACTTTCGATAATTTAACAAAAAACACAATGAAATAACTAGCCAAAACATGTTTTTAACCGTGTGAGCGCTGCAAATACGAGTGGAATGACTGCAAAAGTGGGAAAAACTTTCGAGTCTGTCAAAAATCCGGAAGAAATGTTTTCACTTTTTTAAAGGGAGATTAAGAAAAAAAACAGCTGTAGTGATTTTAAATAAAATAAAGAATTCTGGTGTATCTCTGGGGCAGGGGGGGGGGCTGCGTCCCGATAGCCTCCCCCTGGATTCGCCACTGGTTTTGTGTATGAATGCCAATATGGACGAGTTTTCTGTTTTGTTTACTTACATTAAAAACCTTTACTGTATTTGCATGGCTTTTGGACTTCCACTTTGAAGATTCCATTGACTTAGCATTAGACCGGAATTATGTAGTACAGGCATTTTAATGTAAAGAAACAAAACAGAAAACTAGTCCTTAGAGAGAAAGGCAACCAACCGAGTGGTCTTTGACTCCAGCACGACACCCCTAAACCTAAACATACACATTAATAAGCAGATCAGCGGACAGCCAACCCTTTGGAGGATTTGGTTCAAGATCTGAACTACAATTCAAGTGATAAAACCATATGCTGAATTTCATCCATCTATCTTATTATGTTTTGAGATATCGTGACAACATTTAAACGAACGGGCAGATAAGCAGATTTCCTTTTTTAACGGATTTGTGCAAAATTTATTTGGTATAAGAGTTTTGATGTATAGATAGGGTTGCCATAAGTACCACACGTTGATGCGGGGCATTTAAGTGCGAATAAATAAAATATAAAAAAGTAGGTAGATAATGGTTTATTTTACTCTGATAAAAAATCAATAAAGTTTAAACAATTTAATAAAATCAACACCTAAAATAATAAAAAAGATGCAAGGCTAATCCTTTTTTAGACCAGCCATATTTTAAAGGTGATTTTACTTTCTTAATTATAAGATTTTCTTCTTTGACATAATTATAAAATTCGGCAGAAGTCATTTCAAATTTGCCTCAATTGTCTCCACTGACAACCTGTTTCTTTCGTCCGACCATTGAACTGACATTAGCGAAAATATTCTCTTCACATTTATTTTGTGGTTGGAATGGCAAATACAAATTCGCATAGTTTTATCAGACGTGACTTCTGATCAATATACTTTGTATCTGCAAAAAACTTCAGCCATTTCTCTTCCATACTCAATTTCATAGTTGCTTCGCAGTTTTAGTTGGTATTATTTTTCTCTAAATAATCCTTCAGATATACAAACTGGTTAAACAGAATCTCAGTGTTGCTAGTGTCAATGTTTCATACTTAAAAATATGCAATAGTAGGCTATATTTCTTCACATTCAGGAACTTGGTTGAGAGTCCCGTACATACGGGACGCATGGCAACTTTATGTATAGACAACATAACATATTTCATTCATCCAGCTTGTTATGTTATTAAGTTACCGTCGTCACAAACAGACCGACATAATTCCAAAAATATTTTTTCGAACTCTTGGGGTCTCAAACTGTGAGATTCTTCAAAATCTCAAGTTCGAATGTTGTGCCGATTACAATACTTTCTCTTCATATATATTTTGTATACGAGGAAGTAAAAACATACGGAAAATAAAATTTCTATATTTCATAAACCGGTAGGCGAAGAAAGAATAAGTAAAATAAAATAACTCCAAATTTTCTTTCGAACTTAATCACGTTTTCACAATCCCTATACATTAATCTTTTTCTTACTCTTGACAACAATCGTGTTTTTTCCCTCGCCATTTTCTTTTTCCCCATTGCGCAAAAGGAGATTTTCTGTAACAAAGTGGCAGGCAGTAAGGATTGATGTCACTTTTCTTCCCTGTCCAACAACCAATCCAATGTCAGGATTTAGTGCTGTCCAGAAGCGCTCAGTAGCCTAACAAGAAAATTCTCAGGGAAAGGTACAGAAATCAGATTTATCTGTTGTAAGAACTTACTTTTTGGCACACAATGAAACAAAATTCTGGTATAAAGGAAAGTCGAATCTTGGCATGGGAAATTTTAAGTTTCCCCCCTGCTAAGTTCAAAGAGGATTTTATTTCAAATGATTTATGCATTACTTGTAAATATCACAGGTGACGAATTTTTCTTTTGAAAGTAAAAATTCGAGAAAAAGCGTAACAGTTTGAATAATAAGTTGATATAGATTATACTTGTTTAAACTGTTTTTCCTTAACAGCACAAAGATATTAAACAATATTTTTCAATATTATAACAATATCGTAAAAACGTCGTCTTCTGTTACGTGGGTTATTAGAAAAATTTAGTTGACTTCTGAAATATCATCAAAAATATATGTTTATCGAAAACGGAAATGCATACTGGCATTTAAAAGTGGCAAAAATAGATATTAAACTTATTTCTTGTACATAGTTGTTATTCTAAATTCAAATGGAATTAATACAAGTATGAATTAATACAAGTATGTGTTATTCTTCTTATAAAATAAAAAAATCTTGAGAGTCCTCCCCTCAACTTTCTGATATACCTCCATATAAATACGTTGCTTATATAAGCCATAGTAAAAAATGATTGTAATGTAGCTCTGTTCGATTGACATCAATAAAGTTTCTCTGCAAGTATATTATCTCGATAATTTATTTATCTTTTCAACTGAAGGTTTGCTATTACTGATTTTTCATTTGTAAATTTGATGTTTTTCTTCCATGACGAAACACTGTCCGAGGAAAACGACTTTTACACCATCTTAAAATTAAAAAAAAAATTATGTATCTTTTCTTTATACGAGTTCGATTATCGCACTATTTTGCTCTTTCGTCCTCGATTTCTTTTTAAATATTCTTACTGACAGCCACCAAAAAATGTAGACAATCAAATGTATTTAATATGTTCACTGCACTGAATGGAAACGCACATTTAAATAAATGCAATAACTAAAAAACAATACAGTATTTTCCCTGGTCAAGAGTGGGAATGCTCACTTATTTAAATAAAATTCTGTTTAATATTTTTCCTTAACGTAAATGGCAACGTGCATATTGAAAGGATATTTGTTAATGTGGCTCATTTCTGTGTAGTTCCAAGCACGGTGGAAAAAAGCAATTATTTATTTCTGAAACTTACCTTTTCCCACAGACGGATTTGATACAGACCTACGATGTTGGAGTAGAGACCACCCCTAGTAGCATAAAGATATTGTGCAATATTGTACGATATTGAACCATATTCGCAACATTATGTGACATTGTACAATATCGTATAATATTGGGCAATATTGTGCGATATTGTGAAATGTTTTGTGCTACCTGGGCCATGCCGTTGCTTTTCCTTCATCTTACTAGTTGCGTTTTTTAAGTTATTGTGTTTACATAGATACGGATAGGCAGACAGACATGATTCTAAAAATATTTTTTCAGACTTCGACAAGTTCAAAACAAAAATTCCTAAAAATCTCGAGATCAAATTTTTTGACGATTACAATATTTCCTCTATCTGTACTTTGTAAACAAGAGAATAAAAATGATAATTCTTTAATTTGATCTTAAAATCAGTTCAGCGATTGAGTGGAAAAAGTGGGGGTCTGGGCAATGAAATTATAGACACCTGAAAGTACACCGATGTATAAAGGATAGTCAACAAAATTTAAAAATTTAGTTACAAAATTAGCTAACCTGCCCGGACACTATTGTTTTTTCTTAATTCCTAGTATTTGGCAGCTAAAATGAAATAAAAATATAATTTTTTCCGCAAAAAGTAGGGGAGCGACTGTCCCTCCCCCCGATTCGCCGCCATTGCTTAAAATATGGGGTTGCTTTATAATGTGTCTGTTTAAGAAACATTTTCCCGATAGCTGCAACTAATTAGTCTATTTCTGAGTTTTGGTACAACATGTCAAGTAATATGAGAGCGGTTGAGTTGAGCAATAGCAAGTGTTCTAATTATTTTGATGACTCAAGGCCATTTGAAATTCGATTCGTCCAATCGTGTATGGTTTTTCTAGTCTCCACCGTGATACGGACACCGAACGAGCAAATGATTTGTTTTGGTAATTCTGAATATTTTTTTCGCTGTGGACATTATGAAAAGATTTTTAATAAGAATCGCTACTTTTCGAGAATTTGGAGGGAATTTAAAGTAAGTTATTTTTGCTATTGCTTCACATTTTGCCTGAAGATTAACAAGACGCCCAAAAATATATTGCTATTATATCTTCACGATATTGCATGGCATTCAGAATATCTAACATCATAGTGGAAATATCGTACGATATCTTGTACTAATACGATTTATTTCATTTTCTCATCTTATAAAGAGATATGGGTCGATCTTTTAATTAAAAGGAAAAAAAAAAAGGATTTTTATAGGGTATCTTTATTGCTTAGAATTTGTTAAAACTTGCTATTTACTACATGATTCTCGAATTTTTTTCATTTTTCTTTTATTAAAAATAGGTGGAATCTTATAGCAAATACAGTTGAAGCCCAGAAATCGAAATCTGATCAACGTTAACAAAGGGTTCGAAAAACAGAAAAAACGTAACAGCGTAAAAAAAACTCACGCTCGGACACATATCAGAAAAATATTTCATTAAACATGAAAGTGACGATCAGCATTTCACTTAACTTGAATTGTATCTCCGAGAGATACAAGATTTAGGGATTTTTGGCAACAAAGGCTGTTATCACATAGTTCAAAAAAATATTCACTCCAAAATTCGTTTCAATCTGTTTAAAAATTAAGTAAAATTGCGAACAGGAGATGGACTAGAAAAATTACCGATCCAATTCGGTCAAAATAAAAAAAAAATGCATTTCTATTAATTTTCTGATTTACTAGCAACACGACTCTTCTTAACAAGGGGAAGAAATTCAAATTAAACGGGTTCGGGTTATCAAATTTAAATACATCGTTAATTCAGACTCATTGAATGGAAAATTTCAAAATTTACAATTTCTATAAAAAATTTTTTAATCGATTAGATAAGCAATATATGTATTCCGCTCATCACTGTCACTAACCCAGATAGCAATTTTAGTTTGCAGCAAGCTTGCCACAAATTTGTCATAACAAGAGTGCAAGTTTGCCACAAATTTGTCATGACAAGAGTGCAAGCTTGCAGCAAGAACACGAAAGCTCCGAAGTCACCATGAAACGAACTTGCAGCAAGCTTGCCGTGCAAACTTATTGCAAATTATAGCAAAAACAGAGTACGAAACACAACCCGGGATAGAACTCGCGACCTCCCGGTTCCGAAGCGGAGACGCTAACCATTGAGCCAGTTGAATTCTGAGAGGTGAAGATAGATTTCGCTAATACATCGTTCGATTCGATTCGTCTACGATTTATTTTTAACTATTTTCTGGATTTCATTAATTTTTTGAGTTGAGAATGTGATTTGAAGTCAAAGAGAGAGAGCGATTTTCGCTAATAACTACGTTTTGCTAGTAGAATAAATTATGAAATTAGAGTTCAAAAGTAATTACTTTAAAATGGGACAAAATGTCTAGTTATTATTGTTCAACAAACACTGACTGTTTTTTATTCAACATTTCAAACTGAGAGTGTGATTCTTTGAATTTGAATTAAAGAGTTTGTGGAGAAGCAACAAAGATCCCCTGATTCTTATATATAGCAATACGTACCGAACTTGGAAGTACATCAG
>BGPR01000536.1:274846-307210 GCA_013235015.1 Araneus ventricosus
TAATAAACAAGAAGCAAGTTTCAAATGATGCTTCAAAAATCGAAATAGTTTTTTAAATATATTCTTAAAGAGTTAATAATAACAACAATATTATCATGAAGTTTATTTTGAGATCGATACAACTATTTATTTTAAATCTATTATTCACTTTTAATTATTTAAATAAAAATATTAATATCTGTTTTTAAATTAAAGGGGTTGATAGTTAATTTTGCAGAAGGTTAGCTACTCAGAAAAAACGCTAAAGTCTGAAAAAAAAAAGCAGTCTAATTCATAATTCTATTTTCCGAAGCATAATTTTGTTGTATATTTGTTGTTTTCAGACTATCCACCTTTCCCTCAGTTTAATTCTTTTGCGGTTTACTCTAACGGAATCCTATAATCTTTGATATAAAATGATGGTTGTTCCGTCCGAGTTACTGGATCTAAATTATTCACCAACAATTTTATTACATCAAATGAAGTCGACGATTTTAAAAATCATAAACGGTTTACTTCTCTGTTCGATAAATCTTGAAACATTATAGACGATTTGTTAAAATAAAAATTACAGAGGATTTAATAAAATTTTAATTCAATCGCAGTAAATTTTGCGTTTCTCGAACCAAAACTTTAAGGAAAGTTTAGGTTCTTACTAATTGCCAAGAAATGAGTAATAAATAAAGTATTCGAAGGCTATGCAATCATCTGTTTAGAAGTATCATTTAGATAAAGAACTGCATTCATCAATAGGCGCATGCGCATTTAGAGGAGAAACCACTTTGTTGTCTGGAACGAACCAATCAATTCAAGGATTTCCAGAAGTCCAAATTGTCAGATTTGGAGTTAGTACTGTTGATAAATACAGGAACTGGAATGACGGAATGGACTTGTTATTAACACAATAAGTAGAGTAGAAAAACAATAGACGTTGTCATAGCTTTTCACCAAACAAAAGACAACCATGGGTAAAGTAGTTTTTATAAATAAAATCTCATTTCCTCTGTAACTTATTTCGAGAACTTCATTTAAACAATAGCTTTATTCTCTATTGTAATGACTAGTCCGTTACCACAAAAAAAGCTGACATTGTCTTTTTAATTGAATAGTTTAAACTGAATTGCTGTCGTGTGTGATTGTCCTGCGTCTTAATGTGAATTATTAATTAATTCATTTTTATTTGTTTAAGTGAAGTTCTTGAAGTAACTGATAATGTTCATTTGTTTATATCAAGAGAAAGGCCTAACATATCAAGATCCTCTATTTTACAATAAACTATAATGCATAAATCGCACAACAACCGACTTTTATTCTAAAAAAAAGGACAATTTTATTATTTGTCTATTCTCCGACTAAAGGTCATGAGGAATTTTGAAACCCAACCACTAATATTTCGACTAGTATTCTTAAAAATAATCTGTTTTTAAAGCCACATGGTGTAATACTACATATAGTGAGGAAATACAAATCCGTGCACGTTTTTTGAATTTCTTATTCTCTTTAATCCTATATATGTTGTTCTTTCAAACACTGATATAGTATTAATATTTTTGAATTAATATCTTTCATGTTGGTGAAATAAACAATTTGCGTTTTCCTTTATCATAATTAAAGCAATTTTGAAAAACGTGAAAAGTATATATGCATATATTTAATGTCAGTGATTGAAATGCTGTGTTAAGTGCATTTTTAATGTGAAGAAACAATATGTGTACTAACATTTTAACTCAAATAAATGCAAATGTTTGTTTAAAAAATTAATGCATTAGTTATTTACTTAATTTTGTGTTCTGATTTTCTTGGTAAAATATTGCATTCATTTAATATGTGGCGATTAGAGAATTATAAATATATTTAATTTGATGGATGAGAGGATTCTTATTTGGCTGATAATTTATTTGATATACTTGATATATAAACAAAGCAATGTTACAATGAGAAAATGACTGTTAGTATTACTTTTGGTACATGTTACATTTTGAAATGTCTTCTAGAAGCATATTGTTCTAAAAACATGTTTATTTTTTCAAGGAATAACATGTTTCAATTTTAAAAATAGAAAATTAGTTGAAAAGTATAACTTTTAAATAAATGGAACACATACAGCTATTGAAAATCATACTTTTCATTAGCTATACAGCAATTCTTGCAAAAATGTTATCCTGAAACATTAGTCTAGCAGTTCCCAAAATGTGTGCAGTTGTGCCAGTGACTTTATGTGGTTTGCTGAAAACTGAATATTTCAATGCATAACTGTGCTTGAATTTTGGTTGTTTTCCAATTTCCAGAAAATTATCAAAAATTTGAATATTCAGTATCCACTGATATTTATTTCCGTTGGGATATAAATTTTATTCTAGTGAGTAATTCGTAACTGAAATCGTTGAACTGAATGCAATTTATAGTTATAAGAATCCGTACAAGAGATTTGTTTATCAGTGATCAGAAAAAAACAAATAACATTGAATAATTTTTAGTTCAATTTTTCCCCTCCATTTTTGTTCAAAAATTAAGAATGTTTGTAAGCCATAATTTTCTCTTAGTTCAACATAACCAGAAATGTTTCTTGCACCATAAAACACAAATGCAATTTCGCTACTAAGATTTGTGAATTATTGATTTAAGTTATTGAATGTATTGATGGAGCATCAGTTTATGGAATTTATAATCAAACTCATATATATCAAGATTATATATTTAACTCTCCATTAGTCACAGTATCTAATAGATATTCATGCAATCTACATCTATAAGCTGTTTTTTATGCATTTCAATTTGAATTTTTTAAACAGAATACTTATTTACCTTCTCAATAAGACTAATTATTATAGTTTTAAAGGGCGATTTACAAAATTGGGTGAATATATCTTAAAATAGGTTTTATTCTGCAATATATTACAGCCACTTAAGATTGAAAATGATTGCGACTCATAGAAGATTTAAAAAAATATCTGTTGCAATGAAGATGATTCAAAGTGTTTCAAGGGTTTAGAAAAACTGTTAGTTATGAAATGTTTATAAACTAGGAGTTGTTTTAAGAAATCATATAATAATTTTTATTAGTAGCCATTGGAATGATTATGTTGTTGATTGTAATGAGCAAGGTTAACTCTTTAAGTAATAAAGTATAACTAAAACTAAGTTTTAAATAACTGTTTGTATTACAATAAAGGAAAAGTATTAAAAGTTGGCTTCCCTGATTCATATTTAACTTGCGAAGACCGAGGAAAAACTGGATAATGCGGATAAATTGAACTATTTTTATAAAAAAATTTAATGCATTATTTAAGTAAGTTCTGACAGATTTTCTATGTAATCTTTCTTACATTTGAATTACAAAGAAGAACTTTCACTAATATATTTGCTAAATTGAGCAAATCATACTTTTATTTGACTGATAATGGTTAATTTGTTTGCAAACAAAACTTTTGTGTTAATCCTTGAAAGGTTATATATGCACTGCATTGGAGTATGTTATATTCAGATTATCCATGAAATGATGCTTTTCCTAGGTTAATGGTGTGATACAAAAGCCTTTTTTGATTGAAAAATGACAGGGTTGGAATGGTTTAAGGAAATGAGTAACTTGTCTTCGGGTATAATCGGAAAGGATCCCAAATTTAATGGCCATTCTGATAAGTGTTGATGGGATGAAATATGCATACTTCTGATTTGTACAGTAAATTCTAGATTATCCGGCATTCAAGTATCCGGAAAACTCAACTAACTGGAAAAATAATAAAATCAGTTTTTCAAAAAATTTTACATAAGCTCACCAAAATTTAGCGCCGTTCCGTTCCATTCACGCGGACAAATTATTTCTGGAATGCAATGTTCACTCCGCACGGAAGGGCATAGAAGGAAAAAAAAGCAATATACAGTACTGTGACGTACACAGACTTGTTTTATGGGGGGCGGTTCAAAAGCAAAAGTGAGAACCAAAAAAAAAAAAGGTCCTCACCTTTCGCCGAAAAACGAGACCTAAAAACAAAATCAACAACCAAAATAAAAGGACAGAATCAGTAAAAAGAGGCCACAATCTACCCCCCATTTTCCCCATCACACTCGACTGTCTGGATTTTTCAGGTATCCAGAAATCGGCATTTCCTGAGCATGCCGGTTAGTTAAGCTTTTACTGTGTTGGTATTTAGAATGCGTTTCGACACGGGTGGAGATGCAAATTATCTCTCTGCCTGGAATGAAAATTTGTTTAAACGTAGCTCTGTTATACACCCTTATATGTATTAATTTTACTAATGATCCTACTTTTGAATGAACTAATTCTTGGCTCTGAAATTGAATGTAATGAAAAGGTTACAACATTGACTTTTGCATTTAATTATGCAATGATTCCGCTAAATTAAAAATTTTTTCACATTATTTTAAGAAATTGTAACGTGAAGTTTATTTCAAACTAGGATATTTTTAAAAATATATTCTGTAAAGCTATATTTAGCTCGCATAATTTTACAGGAGTATGCAAAGGTATCCAAACATTACAAAGTTATTATATTTATGAGCAATAAATCAATATATGGGTCATTTCAGTAAAAATGGTACATTTGATGTTTCATTTTTTTTCAAAGTCAACTAATCTAACTAAAATTAATGTCAAATAATAGCAAAAGGACTGAATTTATCTGTGTTGTAAAAATTAGTTAGCTAAACTTAGCACTAATATCTGATTTTCATAGTTTTTTTATTGGTAATGGGAGATTTTGTCCATTCTGTTACATGTTTAAATATTTCACTAAATTACAAAAATCTACTTTTATTTTTCAAAACATTTTGTGCAATAGAAACAAATGAACATTTCTTTCATATAAATGTAGTAAAATTTCATGATAAGGCATTTCTTACATTTTATTGCTATTTTTCATACACCAAAATGAAAAAAAATTAAACTACATATAAAAATTAGCTTATCACATTAAATAGAGTTAAATAAAATCAGAATTATATCATTCTAGTTACAAATTGCTTAGTTCTAAACACATCAAAACTAATTTTAAATGTTTTGATTTTTTTTTATGTAGAAATCATAACAAAAATACTCCTGTAACAGAGTGGACATAGCTGTATTAGATAGGATTAATCTGTAATTTTATGCAAGGAAAATAGACAAACATTTTATTTTTATATATTTTTTTATTAAATTCAATTTTTGTCATAAATATGTTAAGCTTTTTGGAAAACATCAATAGCATACAGGAGTTCATAGTATAAATATCTACCTATCAATTTAAACTTTGGTTCAGGTAAAATATTAAAATTTGGTCAAAATGAACGTAGGAAATATCCTCATCAGCAGTTTTAAATTTTTTTTTGTTGCTACATTTTTTGTTATTAAGCTCATCACTTTAACTTCACCATCTTCTTCAATATCATTTTGAGCAATGACAACCATATTTTTAAGTTAAATTTCTTACTCTATCACCCTGAAATTATTTAACGAGCATGTAGTATGCTGCTGCTTTTACACGTTCTTCATTCACTTCTTTACTTCCCTTATGTTCTTCATCATCAAAGACTTCAGTAGACTCCCCATGATGATGCAGAGGAATAGATGTCTGAGACTTTATATTTTTTACTTTTCGATTTAATAATCTGTAATGTGGCAAATTTTTTTTTTTTTTCAAAATAGCAACAAGGATTTTCACTTTTCTCGCAAAAACATGATACTTCTCTGTAAAGAAATAGGCCATTCCCTGTTGTGGCCATTTGGTGAATAGGCATAATACTTTTCAGTACAGGTATTTTGCTTGGAATAATGTTGGCTTCAGATTCTATTTCTTTATCTGTTATTTGACATAATCTTATAGTTTTGAAGTTCCTTAACATCTTAGAAAATTGATTAGCATTTGAAACATTTTTTCCAGAAGCTACTAATCTGGCAGCTATTCATTTTAATAGTGCATCAATAATGATGCGCTATTAAATTGCACTGTTCGTTTTAAGGCTGCACCTTTTCCATGGTTTGCTTCAAAAAAGTCAAATCTGTACACCCCACTTGGAAGTATTTTGATACATATATCTATCAAACAAGTATAATTTTTTCTGTCTACTGATTGCTGGGGACCATCAGAAAAAAAATTAACTTTTTTCACATCATACTTGTTACTGATCATTCAAGTTTTATGTATTAATAATTATAACTATGAATATTTTAAAGATAAAAGTATTCATAGCTATTATTAATGAACTAGAAAATCGCCCATCATGGTATGACGGGTGCAAATTGCCTTTTCATTCGAGAGATTTCCCTTTGACGTGTTTAAATAGATAGGCAAGATAAATGTTTAACATTGATTGAAAGCAAATAAAAAAACATGTTTTATGACAGGAAATATATATTTTTTATTTACATATTTCTTTATTCAAAAAACCTATTGGTCTTAAAAGGTCTATTAGATATAATCTAGATAGATAGAAAATCTAGTATCAAAACAAAGCACTTCTCTGCTTGTCAAACGTTGCCAAAAAATATCAAATTATATCATCACAATTGCAGTATATAATCCGATGCATCGTGGCGTCCAAACTATATCACACGCATGACATAGAAAGTAGTAAATTGAGGTAATACTATTAAAAAACGGAAATTAATTCGAAATATATGATTAATATAATTTAAAATTTCTCTGTAACTATTGATCTTAGCAAGATAAATTTTATATCAATCGATAGCAAATTTTATTTCACTATTAGAGCTATTAAATTTGAAATTAGAACAGCAATTACTTTTATAGATTTAAAATTACTGAAATTTAGGTGCTCTAACAATGAAATAATGCTGTGTAACGTCTCACAGTTCTATGGTTGTGTTTGTTTTTGGTTTTTATTGTTGCTTGATGGCAACAGTTTTATTGTTGGTGACATCAGAGCCTTACCGCGAGACAGATCTGGGTTATTATATTAGTAATATTTAAATAGTTATTGTATATTGCGTTCATTATAATATTATATATGTATTAAATTATATTAATTATATCTTCATAAATATTATATAATAATTAGTAATTATTATAGAACATATTGTCCAGAAAAAACATTTTCAGAACTGTTTAAGATAAATTATTTACTCCATTAAATACTGTCCACCCGGTTACACATGGAGTATAACAGAGTGGACAACTAAGTCTAAAAAAGCCTTTCTAATCATAAATAAATAAAAAAACAATTAAACATAACAATTATAAAATGAAAAAATAATTCTAAAATTATTACTTTATATGGAATTTCAGGAATTTTTTAAAATCATTAATATAAATGTAACATAGTGGACATTCAATAAGCCAAATTAACTACCAGAGAAAATGAATGAGTCTCGCCTTGCTTGATGACTCTTGAATTCAAAATGTCTAACCAAGAATGGAATTTGCACTACTTAGTCACCTCAAAAGGCTACAAAATTCAATTTAATTTTTAATTCAAAACACACAAAATCTTGGGACATTAATAAGTAACAATTTTTTTCATTGACAAAAAATTTTTTCAAAAATTTTATTGTTCAAATTCTTTTAATGAAAGTTAAAATGTAATTAATATTTTATATTATTATAGTATTTAACCAATTTCTTAATTAGCCTTTTAACTGTCACTAATTTGTAACTGGGACATTAAGATTTTTCCTTCTTGTTCCACACAATTTTTTTTTTGCGTCTTCATAAGTCACTCAAGTCAAAACAAAAAAATATCTGATGATACAGAATTAAATGAAGAATAAATCGAAAAATATGATTAATAGCTAGTAATTATGAAATTTGCTGAAAAAAACTCTAAAATGTCGGACATGATTTGTACCATTTTCGCTGGAATGACCCATATATGAAAACATAACCCAAACTAATCTACTACTAAATACTTTCTAAAGAATAACTTTGTTTTATGCATACTGATAAAAAGTTCTGTGGTTTTTAAGTCTACTAAATATGTTTTACGAAGAAATCGCTTTCACGAGCTGTCTGGATGCAGTGATGCCCTTTTTTTCTCCTTTAAAAAAAAAAAAAAAAAAAGGAACATCACTGAATCTTTGACACATAATGGCACCTTTCAACTGAGTAATATAATTGCTGCAGTACAGATTACATTTCCTGGATTATTTTGAAAATCAACATAAAAAGAAAATATAGGTAATTATTTTTCAATGGAATATATGCTTTTTATTCCCATTGTTTTAATATGTTATTATTTAAATTGTTTCCATTTCTTTGCTGAAGATACAAAGATTTCTGTGGTTTGAACTAGCATTAATATAAAAATGGATTTTCTGGATATATTTTATTTATTGCAAAATCTTTTTAGCTATTTTTATGTATTGAGTATTATGAATGTAGGAATTGTAATATGGTTATATATCTTTCTTTTTTTTTTGTAAAGTTTTACAATTTAATTTTCTCACTTATAGATTTATTGATTTAACTTTTAATGTTTTTATACATAAACATTTTAAACTTTATATTTTCTTATTTTGCTTGCATGTTTATATGCTTTCAGAAAGATATTCTATGGACTTTAATTTCTTACATAAATAATAAGTATAATTAAAAGGATTTAAATTAATAAATTAAATCTTAGCTTAGAACTATAAGAATTGTTCAATTTTATTTTATATTTATTGAATTTGGAAATTGTTATGAAATATTAACATTTGATATGGAAAAATATTTCTGTATAAAAATATATATATATTTCTGTTTCAATTTTTATTATTACTTTTTTTTATTTGTAATAAATGTTTTTATAGGAACCATATGCTGTTAGTTTTCTTTATTCTTCAGAAATAGTTAATATTCTTCCACATTTGGCATTGAAAATAATTTGCTTTTTAAAAAATAATTTATTTATCATAAATCATTGTTTTTTATTACTGTTCGTATTTATTCTGAATAATAAAATTTTATTTTGTTCTTTATAGGTATGGATGAAGTTCTCATCACTATAGCACCAATTGCTATTTTTGTATGCCTTCTTGCCTGTTTCATATATTGTTGCTTCAAATGTTGCAAATGCTGCAGAGACTGTTGCTGTAAAGAACACACAACAGGAGCTATAATTATTGACACTACAGCTACCCAACCACTTTCGCCACCTATACAGCATGCACCTCCACCTTCAGATGCACAAACACTTCTAGCTCATCAACAAATGTCACCTCCACCAAGTTATTATCCGCCACAGTCACCACCACCACAGTATCCACTGGGTCCTATACCTTATCCTCCAAATGCCACACAACCGCCTATGAGTTACTACCCCCAGCAACCACCTCCTCAGTTACCAGCAATGGGTGGTCAGCTACCATACCCAGTGGCCAGTTACAATCCTCTTGTTCCTCCTCACTGTCCACTGCCTCCAATACCTCAACAAACTGAAACAGCAGATAGGCAACCTGAGTTTAATCCAAATTATGTGCCAAGTGCTCCACCACCATAAATGTTTTGGTGATGAGTCATTTTCTAAAAATCTTTCTTGGATGTGGAAGTTGCTTTCTTCATGTGGTTTATATGAATTTTTTTATATTAAAATTTTTGCTAAGCCAGCAGATTTGCAAAGAAAAGTATACTGATGTTGTGCTTTAATTGAAATTACAAGAGATTATTATGCAATTAACTCTTGGAGATTTTTATGATTTTATTAACAAATTTACATTTCAGTCGTTTTGTTGGGATCTTTATGAAAATGTATTTAAGTATGTTAACATTTCCATTTTCTTTCTTTTATGAAAACTGTTTCAATTTGATTAACAATTAACCCTCTATGTGTATAATTATTTTGGTATAATAACTCGGGTCTGAGAAATAAATATTTAAAGTGAATTTGTGATACTTTTTGACAAGTAATTGATTAACAGTAATCTAATGAATAATTTGACGAGGTTGCTTTATGGAAATGTATAAATAAAAATGAATTATTTGCTCTAGATTAGGGTTATATACATAAAAAAAAAATTATTAAAGCAGGCTGTCTATCTGAATTATTACTTATTGTTAATCAAAAGTCACTTTCTGAGGCATTACATAGTAAATGTCCAAGGACCAAGTTTTATAAAAATGTAAGTGAATTATTGCTTTTAAATTCTAACTCTTATTTTCAGCAAATCTCTCTGGCATCTCTTTTAATGTTAATCAGATATATTAATTTTTTAAATCTGCCCATAATTTATATAAGTTAGGTTTATTTAACAGTGATTGTTTATTTTATTTTAAAATGACAAGTCCTTGTCATAAATCTGTAATTTTGTGGTATTGTCTAATGTAAAAATTGACTGCATTTTAAAAGACTGAATATTTTCTCATAGTTTTTATTTTGAAGCTTGTGTGCTTTCAGTTCGAACAAACATGATATTTCTAGATTACCATCAAGGTAGAATTAATAAATTTTGTTTTGAGTGTAGTTGCCATTTTTAATGTTATGTCACATGATTTAAAATTTACAACAAAAGTTGTGTAAATCGATATGAATGAATATAAGAAATGCTGGAAAAATAAATTTAGTAAAATTATGTAAAATTTACTAAATTTATGTATTTAATTTAAAATTGTTTCTTAAAACTTCATTTCTTCAGTTTAAAAATGTAAGTAAATAATTTTATTAATCAATTATTGAATTATTTAAAATTAATTGAAAAAAAAATGAAAATGTCATGGACATGAATCACTATGAATGTTGGGTTAAGGCATTTTTTTTTTAAAATCTGAACTTTATAAATTGGTAAAATTATGCCTAAAAATTTGTATATAATTTTTTTAACATTCTCATTGTTTGTTAATAAGTCTTTATAAATGTCACTCATTGTTGCTCAAGTGTAAAGCAAAGGCATTATTTATAGGCTATTGTATTGATATATTTTTTCTTGTAGTTTCAATTTTTTCTTTGTTCTGAGAAAGATCATTTCTGAGGAAGAAATGATTATAAATCAGTTCATCTTCCCCTCTGAGAAAGATTCCTGTTACATATAGTTAACCTTCCAAGTAGCTAATTATTTTGATCTATTAATTTTGCTCTCTAAACAGTGAGCTTTAAGATGTATAAACCACATTTTTTGACATGCAATCAAAACTTCAGGATTTGAAAAATTTTTACTGAGGCATTTTTTATTAAATGTATGAATAAATATGTGTTAGCTGCCTTGGAGCTTGAACATCCAGAACGAAAAAAGCCAGTTCAGCCACAAAAAGGATAAATTTATAATCCATTTTTTAATCAGTTTAAAATTTTTAAAATTAATAAAATTTGATATGAAGTTGTTCTACAACAGTTTTTATTTTCTGGTAATTAAATTAAAATGTTAATATAAATTTTTTGTAGACAAAGAATGCTTATTGTATATAAAGCTTTTGTAAACAAAATTGGGAAACAAAAAAAATTAAATAGTTTTTCCTGTCCTTGAATATGCATTTTATTTAAATAAAGATATATTAGTTGAGGTGGTGGAAAAAAAAATCATAAATTGTTTCATTTTCAGATTGATGCTGCTATTAAAAAGTAGTTTGATTGTGTTAGGAAGTTAAAATAGTATTAAATAATTTTTATATTTTTTTTGCCAAAAAATATACAGTTTTGCTTGAATTTGACATAAAGTTTCAATGTATTACTTAATTGTTTTTTCATGAAAAGTCTAGGTCAATTTGATTTTCCTTAATGGAAAAGTTGCAGTTTAGCAAAGCAGAATATTTTTTTCAAAAGTATTTATAATTTTGTAAGTAATTTTAAATTTTTTCATAGAATACAAAACACGTTTAATTATCTTTATGAATGAAGTAAAGGAACTGCCAGCATTTTTTTTAGTCTATTTTTGTGCCTTATTTCATTTCATTTTTATGCTCAACAGCTGGAGGATTTTAAATGCTTTGACCTTTTTTCCCACATTGCACATCGTTAATGGGCTCATTGTACCTTAAGTTTTATAAAATATTTTACACTTTTGGTTAGATTTCACTTTTTTTTAGAATTTTTAATTTTTGTTAAGTAGTTACAAATGATCAAACATTCCATGTGCTTGCTCATGGTGTATAAAATGGAGTATTTTTGCATTTCGTGAGGTGAAGTCTGTCCTGAATGCTAATCAAGGTTCGTCCATTTGTTTTAATGGAATGGAAAGTAGTGTATGCTTTTCTTTAGTAAAACGAATGTAATTTTTGAAAGATGAACTGTATCTTTATTGAGGTCATTAACTTTTTAGTCCAATAAATGCATTATGTCTGGAAAAACTTGGAGATATTGTATTGCTAAATGTTTTTGTATGTTATGTATCACATGTGCCTAATTCACTTTTGGCTAAAAGAAGTGTCAAATATGTTTGGTGAACTGAATATTGAGATGAAATGTCTCGTACAATATTATTTTATGTATCTTAATATATTTTAGATGCTTATATTAACGTATTTATGAATCTCAACATACTGTAAATATTTAAGATTTTGTTCCTATGTGAGATGTGTTTGAAAATCACAGGCAATGTCAGTTTTTGCATCGATTACTATTCCTAATGTTCAGTAGCAAGATTAGTCCAAGTAAGTCAGGGTTTTTTGAACCATTGGCTGCATATTTAATTTTTAGATCATTGAAGACAAAGATAGTGATTGCTTCTGTCATTTTCTTTATCTTAAATAAGAACAAAATTAATCTGAAAAGCTATGTTGGTTCAAAATGTTCATTGAAAGTTGGCTACCAAATATATTTAATTAAATTTCTTTGGGTTGATCTTTCATTAAAATATCTTTATTCCATTTCCCCCCACCCTTCTATTTACATTTATATGTTTGGGGCATTGAAAAAAAATTGCATTATTAGCTGGAGTTGTGGGATAAAAAAAGCTTATTGGATGAAATTTCAAAATAAATTTGCTACCAAGATGCTTAAGAAGCCCTGTTTCAATTTATAAAGTGAAAGTTTGTATGCAGTTGGTGTGACAGAAATGTTGATTTCCAATAAATTTTGGGACTAGTTACCTTAAAAGTGTTTGAAAACTAAGATGATGCTTTTCTCATTATGTGCATTTAAATAGTGTATGACTATTGATACACTATTTTTTAACTGTATTTATATAAAAATTGAGTTTCACAGTTTTACCTAAGAAATCTCATGAATTTTCAATAATATCAGAGTGCTGCTGCAATTGTTTTTCTCATTGTTCATAACAGTAGTACTGAATATCTGTGATTTATAGGAGGATTTATAGCTTTAACATATCAGCATTTTAGCTAGCAATGAATAATCTTTTGAATGTGTTTTGTAATTAAAATTTAAAAAAAAAACAAATAAAATAATTATGAATTATTAGTTTTTTAATGTCAGCGTTAGGAATTATGTGAGCATAATTTATGTGTGATGTAATGAAAATTCTTAGTGCTTCTATTCTATGTATTTTTTCATCGAGCTGTGCTCTTAATTTATGTAAGCCAAGTCTTCAGTGTTTCAATTATTATAAATGTGTTTCTTCTTTTTATATCTAGATTTTTTTTGTAAGAGTACATTGTAATAAATAAATATACTTTCTCTGTCTGTGTTGTGTTTGTTTCCTTATTTATTTTATTTTGAATTGAAATACTGACTACTTGCCCTATTTTGTTTTTGAACTGAAATAATGAATAAGTATTGTCAAATATACAGCATGATCATTAAAAGAAGAATTGAAAAAAAAAATTACAAAATTCACTGAATTAAAAAAAAAAAAATTACGGGTTTCATCAGAATGTAAGGAAAGATTTTATTATTATACTTTTTTTTTAAAGATGCTTAGCTTTTAAATTTTTGATGTATATAAAAATGGACTATTCAAGAATCAAAGACTCTTAATTATACTCTGAAATACTCTTTCTCTCTGTACAGAAATTAGACAACTTGTTTATTAAATATATCAACAAAGTTTATAAAAGATTCTCAAATTTAGGTCGTGTTATTTTTGAAAGTAACAATTCAAATGCTATCTTTAGTGAAAGTAGTAGTCAGTTTTCTTTTTGCTGCCTTTAAGTATACTGAGTCACTTAGTCTTTGATTTATGCTGATTATTATGGCGTGAACACCTACCTTTATCTTTGAAAATTAGATTTTTAATAAATTTTGAGAAATCCAATTTTAATAGTTTTATGTATTTTTTGTCTTGAAATTATAGAATATGTATTTTAACACATATTCATCAATTTAAGAAATATTTAATGCTCAATATAATTCACAAGAATAATTTTCTTGTAAGTTCATGTTTGCATTTTTCTGATTGTGTGAAATCAAAATTGTGCTTTTTTAATATTCTTTAAATCAACGGTTAAATATATATGAAATGTAAAGAATTGGGTATACAGGCAGTACAGTCAATATTCAAGTATCATTTCAGTTTTTGAGTAAAAGAAAAGATAAATTTTTCTTTATCTTGTAAATAAATAAAAAAAAACTTTAAATAATTTTCACTGAAGTGAATTTCCCTTAAAAATGTATATATTTCTTATAACCCTTTAATACCGAGTCCTTAGTATGTGCAGCTTAGGCATTGGCTTATATTTCTGTTTCCTGGTTATGCAGTAAATGACGGAAGAAATGATTTATTATGTTTCCAGAATCTACATATCTATTTTTCTCACTAGATGGAAGATGCCGTCCATTTTTGAGTTGTAGTCAGTGTTTAATACATTGGTGATAAAATATGGCCGATCTTGAAGGGATAATGAAATTTGGTACGGTAGAATTTTAATTCGGATGTTTTTAATTTGAATTTGTGGACAATTCGACTTTTTTCTGCTATCCTTTGAATTTCCTATTAATATAATAAAATATTATCTGTTAATTGGAATTTAACTTTGTTTATTCATCAAATAATGGACATTGATAGTGAAAACTAAACATTGCAAAAAATTATTTTACTTCTGAATTGTTTTTGCTAGTTTTCACATCTGTGTAAATGTTTTATTGTACAGTTGTATTGAAAGTGTATACAGTTTATTTATCAAAGTTACTTATTTATTAACACTATTATTTTTAACATATAAAATTTATAAAATTATAAAAATTTGATCTTTTTAAAAAGTCAAAACTATTATCACTTTATTTAATTACTGTTTATTATTTATTGAAACTGAAATATTAAAAATAAACCTTAAGTGCATTTTTTAGCTTAAAAATTGTTTTCTCTTACTCTACTTATTTCTGGACCCAGTTTCCCTTACTTCAAATTTTGGATACATATAAACTTTTATTGTGATTCCTTCAATCTTGAATAAGCCAAGTTCCACTGTATTATTTTCTTACTATGATAGACATAAATGTGATATTAATTTTCATCAGCATCTTCATGATTTGTTTTGCATTTTGAAGAAAAATATTGGAATCGATATTCCTATAAATTGTAAACAAGAATTTCAGTGAAAAGCAGAGGGAAGCCTTTTAGGTTTAGGAAAAAATGCTTACAAATAACCAGAAAAGTATTGTTAAATGAATGGTAACAAAATATGGCCGGTATTTTAGTTTCTTCATATTTTTGCATGAGATGATGTACAGTCGTCAATGAAAATGAATGGGACACCTCTGTAATTCTGGTATATATTATCGCATCTTCACAAAACTAGTGCCAATGTTAATGATTCAAGGGGACAGGTTTATTCAGATAAAAAAAAACTGATTAACTGAGTTAATTAACAGCTATCTTGGAATTTTCCCATTACGCCTATTAATTTTTTTCGCTGAATCGACTCTTCGTCATGAAATTAGCCTCCCTATAAATTTTTATCAGTTGTGATGATAATTTCGAGAGTTATAGGGTTTTGAAGAATGGCATTTCTCATGTTAAATGGATTGTAGGGACTTTTGACGATATCTTGGAAAGTAGTATATATTTCTCAAAAGTTTTTTCACTCACTAAAAGACACTAATTTTTTACATTAAGTAAGGAAAAAAATTCATTAATAAAAAAAATTAAATATTTTTAAAAATTTTTTTTAATATAACTGTGAAAAAAAATGAATTGTAACATGGTGAAATTTTTACATGAGAGCAAAGCTGAGATGTTATAATGCCGTTATCCAAATATATAATATATATAATAGTTTCTGAAATATTTACAAAAAACTGCAAATTCCCACTGTTGACATGCAATGCCACTTTTTGAGGGACTGCATATTATATTTATTTGCATTTATCAGTCTACTTTTCATGAAACACAATCTTCATGATAGGCGTAATGGGAAAATACCGAGATAGCTATTAATTAACTCGGTTGATCAGTTTTTTTTATCTGAATAAACCTGTCCTCTTGAGTCATTAACATCAACACTAGTTTTGTGAAGATGCGATAATATATACCAGAATTACAGAGGTGTCCCATTCATTTCATTGAAGACTGTACAAATTTTTCATTCATTCCTGCTCTTATTTTATGTAATATGTAGATTCAAAATTTCTTCTGGTTTTGTTTTTCAATGTGGTTTCATTTTTTTCTTCTAGACTATGAGTTCTAAATCAATGTCATTTATCACCAATACACAACTAAACAGACATTTTAATTTTAAAGGATGAAGTTTACTGTTACTAAGGTTCTATGATTGTGAGTCATTGTTAAAAGGGGTGGTAATTGCGAGTTATCAATGAGGATTAGAAATCGGTTACTATATAATTAGATAGATATTTTTTTGTTTTAATATTCAACTAGCCACCAGCTGTTCACTTGTAATATGCAAGGCCCGTAACTATATTTGCAAAGTGGCGAAATCGGTCCAGTTGTTGAGGCTGGGGGGTCAAAGTTTTATTTTTAGATATCTCTCGGAAATGAAGGGCGGTAAAAGACAGGCAATGAGCTTTCATATAAAATAAATATTGGCGAAATTGGTACTGTGGTTGGGTTGGGGGACTCTGTCAATGTTTTTTTTTCTCCTATAGTGATCTGTACAGTGAAGTAGTGTTTTTGAGATTTCTCTCGAAACTAGGTGTTGGTGGAACTGGTGATTATTGAGATATTTAGGAGGTCATGAGCTTTCATATGAAACAAAAATTGGGGAAATCACTCCAGTGGTTGAGGCTAGAGGCCTAGTTCTTTTGTTTTGCTAATTAGTTTAAATATATAGTTATTTTACTTTTACATGGCTGGATTTTAATTTTTTACAAGAATGGGCAAATCTATGGCTTATAAATGAATTTAACAAATTAAAATTAATTAACAGACCAGCGGTTGTGTTCTCTTCTTGACTTTATCGTATACTAACACAATATGGCACATTTTGTGTGTAGTATAGTGAAGAAAACTAAGTTTTGATTGTTTTTGTGTGTGTTTTCGTTTCCACTGATTGTGTCTAAAACTTAGACGATAATTTATTTAAAATAATTATTATTAAAATACAGACATACGGGCAGTTAACCGCTTGATGGTTTTGGTACAAAATTTGATACAGATATAAAATTCGAATGATAAAACTACATGTTAAATTTTATCCATCTAGCACTTTGCATTTTTGAGTTATCGTGTTGAAATGGTCTGACGAACAAACAGGCTTTCTGCTCTTTTGATGTAAAGGCCACATACAAATTTCATGCCTCTAGCTCATTGAGTTTTTGAATTATAATTATCGGCATAGACAATCAAACTTAATTCCAAAAATGGTTTTATCGAACTCGGGCAGAAACATGGAGATTCATCAAAATCTCGAGGTCAGTTTTTTTGACGATTGCAATACTTTCTCTGTATACTTTGTATAAGAGAAAGTAAAAATTGTTTCATTAAAATTTCTCGATTAAAGCTTTCCTTCTTGAAGTCAAAAATGCAGTTAGTAAATTATTTTACTAATTAATTTTTAAGTAATCCAAAACTAATTGAAAAAAATAATTAATAATTGCTCTGAGGCAAAATTAATTTCTCCACAGTATTATGTTAAAAAAAGCATTGCATCACATGTGGAAGGAGGATTATAGGTTTGCAATTTTGCTTTTATGCTGTACTTGGTAAACTAAATTTAAATCTGTTTTTAAAATGCCCTTAATGATGTAAAAGCAATCATATTTTAAATGAATTCAACCAAACAGAGAAAAATCATTGATTATCGTATAAGTACGTATATTAAGCCCATGTAGAAAAAATCTGCAAGAAATTTTAGTAAGACTTGAAAAACGATACTGCTGCTAAACTTGAATTTTTTTCAAGTGTTAACTCACCAAGTTTAGCAGTCCGAAAAATTTCGTTTTCAACTCTAAAAAGCAAAAGTTGAATGGTGGTAATCTTAATGATTGTCTATCATAATGGTTAACAAAAGTATCGTGAACTTCCACGATGTGACAGTACCATGTTTTCAAGTCTAAGCGAAATTTTGGAAACTTACTTATTACTTGCTTTTCTTAAGATTTATTCTAGAACATTTTAACTAGAGATATGTATGTATTTAAGTTAATTGGCTAATTTGCTTTTCAATATTCCAGGTATATTTGATATAATTGGTGCAGCCATACTTCTAGCCATTCTTATTGGTTGCTGTTTATGCTGCACCAAGGCATGCCAGAGGAAGAAACGACCAGAAAACAGACGCAAAAGACGGCGGCAACAGAAGAATGCAAGACGCAAAAGGAGAAGGCAACAAAGAAACTGTCCAGCGCCACATCCACCGCCTTCAGCAAATCCACAAACTCGAATACAAATAGCAAACCCTCTGCCTCAACAACAACAGACTAGTGCTCCAAGAGCTCCTGTGCCACCACCTGGATATCAAAATGCATTGCCTCATCAGCAATATCCCAATTCATCATCTCAACCTATTTTGCAGTTCCATAACCAGCAGTATCCCAATTCATTGTCTCAACCTCCGCAAACTCAACAGTTTGTATTTGCTCAACAGCAGTTACCTCATATGGCAGCTCAGCCAGGGGATTTGTATCCTTTCCCACCTCCGCCGTATGAGCCTCCAGAACAGGTGTCAACTCAAAGACAGCTTGAAACGAGAATAGCAATTCCAGGGTTGGACATCAATCAGTTTACCAGACCTCCCCCTCCTCCATATGATGAGGAACTGCAACGTTCAGAACCTTTCAAGCTCAATTGATCTACGAAGTTTTAGGACATCAAGTGAAACCGATTTTAAATTTAGAATCCTGTGTACCCAGCTTTATCATACATTGCCAAGTTGGCTCATCATCAACACAGTTATAATAGGGACCATTTTCTTTGTTGACGGTGGAGTACAGAATTTTATATTTCATCCTTTAAACCTTGATGAATGCCAGTGCTTTACAGGAAATTGTCAAATTTTTCTGACCTCTTTCGATTGTTTTTCTTGCAAAGCTGCGGCAGACCGATCTTCCTTTTCATGTTAAAAGTCGGTTTTTCAAAGTATAAGAAACGTATTGTCAAAGAACATGAGAATCCTGTTTAATGCGACCATGTTCTTATGTAGAATATTTGTATATATGTGACTCGTATGAGGCTGCTACCAGAATACTCTACAAGACCTAACTATAATCAATGGCATTGTAAGTTGACAATATGTAGAAAGCTGTGAATGATTGCATCACTGATGAATTATGTAATATGTGTTTCTATGTATCTCATGGTATTGAAAACCAGAGTTCTATAAATTAACTCCATTACACCGAATATAGATAATTTTTATTTAAAATTAAATTATCTTCCGATATAGCCAATTTCCTTTAAATACACTGATATCATATGTTATCTATTTAACTGGGTGTTATAATACATTTTGAATCTTTCGATGTACTGTCAACTTCTGCTGCCACCGACTATAAAATGGCCTGATATAAATCTCGCTGATACAGGAGCATCACTAGGATGCACATATTATAGTGGTAACACTATATTTAATAGTATATGTTCAGTTAGGTGATCTTCTGTCTGGAAATTTTCGGATAAGTTTGATGACACTTTTTTTTTTAATTATGATTAGTTTAGTGGCAAATTCAAATTAACATGTTTGTTGCTGAAAATTACTATCTTAAGCTATAAGAATTAAAATGATGTACAACATTACAGTTACTAAGCTATAAAAATTAAAATGATGTACAACACTACTGATATTACACCACAATCTGGGAAGAATTGAGAATATGCTATTACCTTGTCACCAAATTAGCGACTGTTCCTTTCTTTCTTTAGTCAACCATTATTATTGTCACCATTATTAATTAGGTGAGTTATCATGTGCAAAAAATTCAAGTTAGGTGAATATTTGACCACGGTATCATGTTCTCAAGTCTAACCGATAATCTTAGTAGTAATTTTAAGTTTAATTTTTTAATATTTATCTTTATTTTCTGATGAATCCAACATATCCCCTTGCACCATTTGAAACATTATATTTCGCCCATTCAAAGTATTTTAAAGTATTCACTGTACATTTGTTACAGATTACCATTTTAAGCGGTTTTAATTACTTAGTGGAAGCTCTATTTTAAAAAAAATTCGATTTTTACTCTGAAGTATTTCATTTTAAACTGAGCTACTTTTATTACGTGTTTTGGATTTCCAATTCTAACAAACATAGCACATTTAAATGGATAAGAACAGATGTGCATAATTGCCATGATTTCATTAGCCATAATAGTTGCCATTATTCGTGCCACTTATAGATAATTGCCGTTATCTGTCTCGCCAAATCATTAAAATTGCGCCAAACAATCCTTTCTCTATTGGGTATGTGCGTTTCACTTATACTCGATATTTTTATGAATTGCATGTTTTGATTGCCATCAGTTTCCACAAATGGCCTGTGAATTGTTGAATCTCCGCAGCTGAGCTGTGATTTTATTTCATGATATTTTAATATTTATGTGCTGCACTTGTTTTTTATTACAAGCAAAGTGATTTATTTATGTCGTGTCGCCAAGTTTTGTACTAATTGTTGCAATTGTGTCTTTGAATTTTTGTTTCTTTGGCGATAAACTTTCCGGAGTACTTTTCCGTTAGCTGGGCAACATAAAAAATATACTGATTTCAGTGACTTTACGCTAAAATTGTGAGATTTTTCGCTGAGTGAGGCCATTTTTATGGACATACGATTTTGCTAACTTCAGCTTTAACAGAAAGTGATATTTCGTGACAACATATATGCTTGCCGACTGTTGTCACCGAGCTAACGGAAAAGTAGCCTTTTTGGAGTAAATTTGTTCCATTACAAGATTTTTTATGAACAATATGCTTTAAGTGCTTTTGATTGACCTTTAGTTAAGTATTGGAAATCTGGTTCAGTTAGCGGTATAAAGTGCAATTCATGTTGAAATAATTGAAAATAATAATAATGAATAAGCAACAAAATAAATTATGAATGATTTGCAACAAAGAGCCAGTAAATTAAAAATTGCCGAAAACGGCTATTGAAAAATATATTAATATTAAGGGAACATTTAGCAGTTTCCATTCCTATATTTGAAATTTGAAACCATTGACCCATCGCCATTTGAAAGTTCTAATAATACGAAAACTCGGTCACTGTCAAATTCGGATAGAAGGGATTTTAAACAAACTGTTGGGTTTCTATTAGGAATTTGTGTACCTGCATAATAACTGAACTTATTGCTCAAAATCAATGAATATAAAGTACTTAGAGAAAATATAAACCTTTAAACGATTTTGTATCTGAATATACTATTTTTTAAATCGGAAAAATTAATAAAACATTAATTATTATTTGTTAATTATTATGAACGTAAGCTTGATAGAAAAAAATTTAGAAATAGTTTGTATTTTTGAAAAAAATAATGTATAAGGTTGTTCACAAAAGGCTTATCTCAAAGAAATTTCAGATTTGTGACCTACTAAGTATGTAATTTATTTTGTTATGAAGGTTCACATCTTAATTCCTGTTTATGTAAAGAGAGGGAACAGCAAATTATTTTTGCAATTTTATAAATGGAATGTGCTAAAAATTAGATGCACACTTTTTGGATGATTTCCTCCCATTTATAACATTCTTTTGTAATATTTACTCATTTTTTATTAATTTTGTACTTTATATGATGTATATCTCTTGTATTCAATTTTTACTGCCTGTCTTAACTGTGATATAACAAGAATGTGGAAGTAATTTTTGTTAATATATTTTAGTTTAATAAATTTCCAGTTTTGTAATATTCGATTTTATATAACAATTGTTTGAATAAAATTATATTTTGGAAATGAATTTTATCTGTTCTAATTTCTTGCCTG
Organism: Araneus ventricosus; assembly: GCA_013235015.1. NCBI lineage: Eukaryota > Metazoa > Arthropoda > Arachnida > Araneae > Araneidae > Araneus > Araneus ventricosus. Next base: position 296,955 of record BGPR01000536.1, read on the forward strand.
TCATTTAATTTGCATTTTAAAATACTCACAAAATGAATTTCATCAGCTGAAATATATCCCTCTTAGTAGATTTGTAATAATATTTTTGTCTTTCTCATGCATGATGTATTTAGGAAGTGGCCTGTGCGGAATAGGCCTATTGTTTATATTTACACCGAGTAAAGTACTTAAATGAATTTTAAGTTTAGGAATCTAATTTCTTAAATTATAGAGACCGAATTCAGTTTATCCAGCTCTCCAAGAGACTGTAAATTGATTCGGAATTAATTTTAAGTATCAGTTTGTAGCCCACGGTGCTTTAGTTATCTATCATTAACAAATATTATCTTTCAGTTGAAAAATACTTGTAAATTAATTTTCAAGATGAGCAATCAGCGTGCATATGCAATCCGAAATTGTAAGTTAAAGATTTGTGCGTAAAACTGTATACTGGAACATAACACTAATCGATCTTTCTAACTCTTCGGGGACTTCTGAAATAATTGAGCCTTAACCCTTTGAAGGACCATTTCTTTTCTAATAATAGTTTGTTAAAATAATTTTGGGATTGAGATTGATTTAAGAAAAGAAATTCATTTAGCTTATTATAAAATTAATTTGAATTTTAACACCTTTCTTTAAAGATAAGTCAATAGCTTTTTCTGCTGTATAGTATTTGCGTGTGTTTGTACATTTTCTTTGTAAAATGACAAAAATGCTTGAACTCATACGAATAGGAGATTTCCAGTGAAGTTAAAACACTGAAAAGTGCCAAAGTAAATCAAGATTTTACTTATTGTAACATATATACTTGAATTTTTGTGTTTATAAATCAATAAACCACAGACATAATCAGATGAAAACGGATCAAATGAATGAATGTTTATGCTGAATTAAAAATGGCTTCCTAATGCTGACCTTCCTTCTTTTTATCCAAGACTAACTTTTATTGTAAAAACCGTATTTTGCTGTAAAAATGTTTATTAATATATTTTGTGGTTTCTGAAGTTATTAAGAGATGGTTGCTTTAATCACAGGTGGTGAAATAGCTTACCTTTGAACATTTCAAAGCTGATGAATTTGGTGGTAAATATACTTCCCATGACCCTTAGAAAGGGTTAAAACATACAGAATAAAATATAATACAGTCGACGCTCGTTATAACGACCCTCTGCGTTCCACAGCAAAAGGTCTTTATAACAAGTCGTCGCTATAGTGGATATAATTAAAAAATGTACACATGCACTCTCAGCAGTTCCGTATAAATAGGCGATTTTTAAAGAGATTCCAACTAAATATTCAAATTATTTTTTATCATTGGTTTTAAAAATAAAATTTTATCAATTAAATATATATTTCTAAAATAGATTTGAAAGTAGAAAATAAAGGAATTTTGGAAAAATACCGGGAAGAGTGTCAGCAGAATTTGGACGTTGTATTGGGATTAACGACGCTGGACGGTCGTTATACCGGAAGTAGAATAGCATAGAGAAACACAGTTGGGGATTTTATCACTGGTCGTTATAATGGAATGGTCTTTATAATGTGTGGTCGTTATAACGAGCGTCGACTGTACTTAAAACAATATTACGCGGTACCCCAAAACAATTATTAGGCAATTCATAAATATTAATAACTCTAATGATATCTAAAACCAATTACAGGAGATTTACCTGCCTGGACACAGAGACAGTGACGTTAGAACTTGTCACCCATCCTCCCGCAGCGTCTTCTGTGACCGACTGGGTGGACATCATCGGTCGTCCGTCCACCACCCAGGATACCTCGACAGGCGGGTTGCTGGCCCCTGTCTGGCAAGAGAGGGTGATGGAATCTCCCACACGAACCTCCTTTGGACCGGAGATGGTTACTTTGGTGGGAGCGACTGGAAGGGAAAAACAAACAAAGATGATTTCTAAGTGAATGATAACCAATAGAAATGCTGAAGTGGACAAACTTCATAAAGAAATGGACCAATAATTTGCTAATAATTTCGCAGTCACTGTACTGAACAGCAATCCACAGGGCTTGTCGATGGTTCCACAAATGGTGCAATTAGTGTTGGACAATCCCAGCATTTTTATTTCACTTGGTTTAACGTTAAATCATGGTTTCACATTTCCGGAGGGTGATTCAAAATTCAGTATAGAAACTTTTAGGTGAGGTAGGAAACACAAAAACAAGCCAGAATCACTATAGGAATGCATGTCTGGAAACATATTCGGATAGGCTTGAGGATACACGAAATTGCAAGAATGACAGCTAATAAGGGTGAAAACTCTTTATTTGGTGATACTTTGCACTTGGTGAGGACCTGCATACGTCCATTTTCAGTACAAGTATTGTTCTTCCTTATTACAATTTTGCAAGCTTCATAGCTGGTGGCACGTGGATTGATGAACCCCTTTGAAATTATTCGGTGTTTTGAGAGGATTTTCAGGGGTCGGCAAGATCGGCATGTCTGCCATCTTAGCATTCGTAAGCTGTTTCTTGTTCTCCATACGCAATTGGAAATTGAACTTTAGCGCTAGCGAGCAGCACCCTCTAGCTCGTTCACTTGCTGTTTCCGGTTATGCTCTCTTATGTAATTTTGGCTTTTTTTGTGTATTTTCTACCTCCCCTAACAGCTTTTACATTGAATTTCCAATCACGTTGTATAAATGCCAATATTCCAGACTTTGGGTTTTCGAAAACCTGCACGAAATTACTGATTTAGGTGATTTTCATAAAACACGATTCTAAGGTGCGCCACGTCTGGATTAAGAATCATTGACAGATCGTTGAGACGACAATGTGCTTCAGCCTATTTTGTCATAGCAACACAAAATTATGGGGTTATCGCCAATTTTTGTCTTATTGTCGGACTAACACCAATAGACGGATCCACACACCAACGAAGCAACGCCTGTGGATAAATAAGACGTAGTTTTGACTGATTAAGTGCTTCAACTGCAGATTTATTAGCAAATTTATTAGGCCAGTTCTGTAAGAAATACCCTTTATTTAAAACTCTGTTTTCATAAATTTTATGTTAGTATCATACAGAACGAACAGAATACTCACATAGAACGTTTAGACGGACTGAAGATATTAGTGGTTGATTTGTAACAACGTTCGATGCTTCACATTTGTAAACGGCCTTGTTGTCTTTCGGCCCTACTGTGAAAGTATGGGTATTCGTGGCCTCTCGACCCCCTGTCGAGTAGGTGACGTCCACCTGTTCATCGTTCCTAAACCATATGAGGCGGGCAGGGGGATTCCCACCTCTGGAGATGCAAGCAAGGTTCAGTTTATCGCCAACCTGCACAATGTCACCATCGTGGTAACCCTCAATTTGAGGTGCACCCGGCGGAACTGAAAAAAAAATAATAATTCAAAGATATAGAACAATAGAATTTGGCATTCGAATGAATTATATTTATACACAGGGTGATTTAAAATAATATCTGTTGACATTTGAATAAACAAAGAAATACTGAAAAATCTGATATCTCCACAAATTTTGTTAAAAAAAAGTCGTTGACTTAATCTTCAATACCAGCTTAGTCCTTTAAACAGTAAATGCAAAAATTGTCACTGGCCAATAAAGCTTGTCCTCTAAACCACCAAACCGACTTTTCCATTTTTCCTGTTCAACTCAAAATCAGATTATTCTTATTTATTTTCATATTTTCTTACAATTCCAGGGAAATATGTTTTTGAGAACTAAATATTACTTATGAAAGGTTTTATCTACTTAAAAATCTCATTTCTAAAAGTAGAGTTATTCGATTAAAATAATTGCCCCCTTGGAGGGTTAACAAAATCACATCTCCCAGTTTCCTCCAGGAATGATAACAAAGTAGCACTTCTGAAAATGAAATCTACATAAATTCGTAGAAATATCATATTTAAAATTCATGAAAATTCCAAAACCTTTCTCAATTAAAAAAACGCCGAATGCAAACAATTTCACGGCTGAAACAGCATGCATATTTTATCACGAAGTGTTGTTTGTCGTATAAAACTTCCAAATTCAATTTACCTCTAGATACCGCCACTTACGCAACTCAACTCAACTCCACTCGATCTTTATTCTTTTTACGCGACAAAAGGCAAACACACTTTCCAAAAAATTTTTAAATGCAAATTTGTCGCTGCTGCTGACCGAAATCAGATTTGCAAAGATGGAAAAGTCATTTGGCGAAACAATTCATTTAAAATGTCGAATCGAGGACTTACCCGACAATGTAATATTCCAGATCAGGTAGGAGAAATACCATATCAATGCTTTTGTAATAAATTTTATATGCAAAGGAGGAAAATAGTATAAAATAAAATGGGAATGCGGTGGCATTTTTTATTCCATTTTCATGAAGGGAGGGGATGAAAAAAATGGGGTTTGAAGAATGGGAGTAAATCGAATTTTTCTGATCATTTTCTAAACCACATCCAGCTGTTCCGTCAACGTTCGCAACGGAAAGATTTATTGCTTGTGTGGAAAATGCAATGGAATAGTCACACACACTCCCGCGAAATAAGCGTCCATCATGGAATATATAAGTGTTTTCAGATTCTTTTTTTTTTGTTTTTGGCAGTTGATAGATCTGCGAAATATGGGAAATATATTCCAGTTTAATCCTTCTGCTTCGACTGGGATATGCAAGATTTCCTTAGCAGCACAAAGAGAGTGTAAGTCATTTTCAGATCAAGTACGGTGCGAATGGTACTATAACTAGTTCACGATTTAATACAAAGTGCTGTACAGTATTCACGATATAATACAATAGTGTTGGAGAGTATTCGCGATATAATGGTATATCGCGATATTGGTGTTGTGTTGCACTAGTCACTATTTACAATATAATGAAATAATATTGCACAGTACTGTACAGTATTCACGTTATGAGAGTCCATTGTAGAATTAATATTGTGTTATACAATATACATTATATAATAGTACAGTGTTGGATGGCATTGTACAATATTCACGATTTAATGATAGAGTGCCGTACAATATTCATGATTTAATGATAGAGTGCCGTACAATATTCACGATTTAATGATTCATCATTGTACGGTACTATATAATATTCACGATATAAAGGTACAATGCCATATGGTAGTTTTTAATATTCGCGATATAATGGTGCAATGCTGTACTGTACTTTTCAATATTCGCGATATAATAGTGCAGTGTTTTACGGTACTGTACGATATTTACGATGTAATGGAAGAAGAATAACTTTTTGTATGCTATATTAATATCCCATTTCTACCCATGGTGACATGATGGCCATGATACCAGAGGCGGCACTATACTTTTCAAATTTCCACCCCACTCCTAAGTACGGGCCTTTGAACAGTTACAGATTTAGCATTACTCCGATATTGTTTTTCTGTGTGATGAATTTTCAGTGGAATCAGGTCTCGAATTTAATATCCACTGATCGCGAAGCTGAGGTTTTGTCATCAAACTACCCCAATGAGGTTCAAAGAATACTACATTTCATAAAGCTAAAAAAGGTACAAATGCGACCACTGAAAGCATACCCAATATTAAATTCCATTCCCAAACATACGAAAAAAAGAGAAAAATCACAGCCATCCAATAAACGTTTTAAATATCAACCGTCCCTCGGAAAAGTCATTACAAGTATGGCTTCTCGCATGTATTCCGCTAAGTTGAACATGCTTTTAACAGTCATAGAATTCGTTAGACACGATGCTCATTCGACTGCGAATCATTACGGGCATCTGTTACCTCTGTTTAAATTATTCGTCTCTCTCTCTCTCGTAAAGTTCATTAGCCTATTTTCAGAGCTATTCATTACTGCGATACGCTTCGCTCTGTAACTGAGTGTCTGGTTAAGATCGAATTTCCCGGTATTAGAACAGGACTTCATCATGTTTTACTGATTCTTTATACAGTTTTTGAATAACTCTAAAAGAGTATTTTAAGGGTTTTGATTGTCTAGGAATATCTCTAATGTTTCTATAGGTGCGGATTGTTTAACCATCGCGATGGTTAAACAATCAACTAAGGTATAATTTATTCATTAAGCCAGAATGAATCTTAATTCATATAACTTTTATTTTCTCGTCTACGAAATGTATAAAATGGAAGTATTGTAATAGATAAAATGTTAGAGCTCAAAAAATTGACGAATTTCCACGTTTTAGGCGTAGTTGAATACAAAATACCATTTTTGGAATTATGTTTGCCTGTGAACATGATAACTCCAAAATGGAACCTAGACAAATAAAACTTGATGTAGGGTTTTTACGCCAAATTTATCGATTTATATCAAACTTTCTACGAAATTCGTCAAGGGGAAGCATATTTGTCTGTCCTTTCATGTGCGTGTGAATACGATATCTCAAAAAACGTAACGAACTAGATAAACGAAATTTGGTTTTATGGTTTTATGCAGAAACTAGAAAATCGCCCGTCGTGGTATGACGGGTGCAAATTGCCTCTTCATTCGAGAGATTTCCCGTCAAATTTGACGTGTTTAAATAGATATATATGCGAGAGAATTGTTTAACATTGATTAAAAACAAATAAAATAAACATATGTTTTATGACAGGAAATATTTTTTTATTTACATATTTCTTTATTCAAAAAACCTCTTGGTAAACCACATTTCGTGTGAAGTATTTTTCGTTGTTTAACAATTTTATTATAATGCAATAATCATGAAATTCTCAGCTTGTCAAACGTAATTCAAAAGTTAAAAATTCAAAGGAATTCTTTTTCGAAATTCTAATAAGAACAAAGTACTTCTCTGCTTGTAAAACGTTGCCAAAAAATATTATCAAATTATATCATCACAATTGCAATAAATAATCAGATGCATCGTGGCGTCCAAACTATATCACGCGCATGATATACCACTGACGTAATTTACTACTTTCTATCAAAAAATGGAAATTAATTTGAAATAATATGATTAATTTAATGTAAAATTTCTCTGGAATTATTGATCATAGCGAGATAAATTTTATAACAATCGATATAAAATTGTATTTCACTATTTTAGAGTTATTAAATTTGAAATTAGAACGACAATTACTCTTTTAATTTTAAAATGACTGAAATTTAGGTTATCTAACAGTGAAATAATGATGTTTAACGTCTCGCAGTGCTACTGCGCGAGTTTTATTGTTGGTGACATCAGAGCGTTCCCGAGAGACAGATCTGGGCTATTATATTATAATGTAGATTTCTATCAAAGTTGCGACCAAATCTTCCAAAAGGCTGACAGTTTTTCGGTCTTTCTGTTCGCGTGTATGCGAATGCAATAACTCGGAAACCCAAAACTTTAGATTGATGAATTCTATTATATGATCTTAACACCAAAATTGAAAATCTGTGTCATATTTCAGACCCATCTGGTCATAGAGATGAGGCCCAAAATGCATTTCACTTTAGTGCGAAACTAAACACACAAATACAGTGGTACCTCCCTTAACGGACACTCCCGAATAGCGGACACCTCTAATTAACGGACATTTTTACGAGTCCCAATCCTTCTATATAGGACAATCCATGTTATTCCCTCTGGATAGCGGACACTCCGAATAGCGGACAGGTATTTTTGAAAAGCTTTCAATTATTTTGGCAAACATTTCAAAATTATTCTAACAAGCAAGCTAACAATATATGTTTATGCGTCTTTACAACGAACTTTTCCCGACTCCTCCCTTCCGTGCTTGACACAATGAAATTCGACCCTAAAATGTGCACAATGGCATTCTTCTGCCCCCCCCCCGCACCCTTTCTTTCTTCCTGTTCTTCCAAACCTCCCCTTGTTTCTTGGAATTTAGAGGCGCGAAACCTGTTTTGGGGGGCTTGGTCTTTAATGCAAGATAAAAGGATTAGCACACAATTAAAAGGTAAAGTGGTAAATAGTTATTCTTTTCTTACCTAATTAATTTTTCCTTTTAATTAAAATTGCAGCCGTAATTTACAATCAAATGTCAAACAGAAGTGCAAAAAACTTTTTTATAAGAAGATTGTCCTCCCCAATAGCGGACACCTCCTAAAAACGGACAAAACTTTTGGTCCCGTGACTGTCCGCTTTTCGGAGGTACCACTGTATACCATTTTGTGGAAGTATAGAAAAAAGTCGAAGGAAGCACACTCCCGAAGGTTTAAATACCAGATTTGAATCTTAAATAATTTATATTTTATATCCAAACGTTGATAAGCTATAAAGATCTTTAATGGAGCTAATTTAAGCTTACATGACATGCCAAGTGTCACGCGCCAGCTTCATTTATCCATTGCGCGTATTGAAGGAGGAAAAAGTATGTGAAGCTGTGCACAATGCAAGACGACATGCAATTAGATGTTAAATTACACGCACGTTGCATTACATTACGCGGTCTAACATACTTTATGATGTTGACTTTCCATGAATTGACTCTACTACATCCTTCAATTTAATACAATAAAGATTCCTTTAAAATGTCGTAAATGCTAGCTCATATAAATGCTATTCTATTGTCTATAAAATTCGCTAAGTGAAGTTTCAGTGAATTAAAAACTTTTTTAAAACCCTTTTGTATTAAAGTAAATCACTCTTTGGTCAAAGAGTATTTCATAATAATGTTAAGACCATGTTCATTGATTACTATGATCAGATATACACTCATGACTATGGTCAGCTAGTAAATCCTTTCAAATTTTATGAATGTTATCCTTTAAAATTTCATGAATGTTATCTCATACATATATTTGTTTATACATTTCATTGAATGTTTTTAATAAATTGAAAGCTTGGTTAGATTTTAGAATAAGGCATTGCCGCCAAACTTTAATTTTTTCAAGTGATAACTCGCCAGATTTGGTAGAAGATTCAATACGGTTCAGACCTAACGATAGTGTCATGAACTTGGCGACGGGACTGTACCATGTTCTGAAATCTGACCAACTTAAGTTTCTTTTATGGATTCTTGTTATAGGAAGGTAAATTCAAATTTAACTATTTTTCACTCATGCCTGGGGAATTTTTGAGGTAGATTCGAAACATCAACTGTAACAAAAATACAGAACAATGCTCATTATTCTTGGGTAATCACCACTGAAAACTACGCAAACATGAAATATGCATATCAAAGCAAAACACAAAGGATTTCAATCTCTCGGTATCTTACAAAAACATCCTCACATTTTCCTCCGACAAAACATCCTTTGTATGCTAAACAAAAACACCGAACTCTCTCTCTCTCGTTTGTATTTTTGCTTGCTTATTACGCGTATGTGCTGGATCTGAAAAAGAAAAAAAAGTGCATTTACACACCAAAGTAAATTAAATGTTGACTAATGAAAGTTTAATCATCCAATCGCCTCAAAACTGATAATGAAGCTCTCATCTCTCGGAAACGAGTAATTAACATTTTGATTGATTTTATCATTTTCTCTCTTGGGGAAATTTTTTTCCCATCGCCTGCCTAAAATGATAATTACCCTCACATAAACCGCAATTAACGCCAAACTAAGGACAGCATTTTTATCCGCCATTTTGCTAATTTTGTCGTTCGGCCATTTTGCAATTTTTAAACCTCAAAGGATTTACCGGTATCTTATTGCCAAAATTCAGCATTCCAAGTTTATATGCAAATTCAGAGTGCTTTTTAGCCCTCTGACCATAGAGACCCGTAGAAATAGCATTTCGTGGGTAATGTGCGATTGTAGAAAGTATTCCTTTGTTCGGATCGAATTATTAGCTACGTATTGGTAAATTGCTCTGTATTGTTGTAATAACCAGCATTTTGTTAATATTCGCGTTTCTTGCATGCTGCTAAAAAAAATGTGTTTTTCTTACGTAAATAAATTTTAATGATGTTTTATAAAATTCGTCACGAAACTGCGTTTCTAAAAGCATTAAAAATATTTGTTTTGTATCGCTTATGAGTTTGTTATCTGCTCAATGAACGTTTACTCTATTTTTCTCATTAAATTTTATTTGTTGCATCAGTTTTATCGTTATCTTTCACATTTGTTCTGTTGTTATCCGCACTATTCCTTACATTTTTGTTTGTTAAGAAGTCGGCATGTTAGTAACTGATTTTTCATTTCCGGGTACGGTTCAATTTCCATAAAGGGGCGTAGTACGAAAGATGAGTGAACTCGCTGCATGGGGCCTGTCGTAATTAGGGCAAACAAGACAGTTATTAACACCCTAATCTTTAATTTAAAAGAAATAAGTTTCCATGCCAATGTTCAGCTTTATAGACAATTAAAAGTAAACTAAATAAGAACAGAAAGGAATGTCAGCAATACGTAAAC